>JAVSBS010020223.1:15237-28356 GCA_033124195.1 Coracias cyanogaster | reverse complement strand
AATCTAATCTAAACCTCCCCTGACACAACTTGAGGCCATTTCCTCTCATTCTATCATTACTAATTTGGGAGAAGAGACCAACACCAGGCTTGCTACAACCTCCTTTTAGGTAGTTGTAGAGAGCAATAAGGTCTCCTCTCAGTCTCTTTTAATCTATTTTCTTGCATTGTATTAAACTTACCATTTTCCTTTCCATCAGTAGTTAGATTTCTGGGCTGGTAGCAGGGATTCTTTGCAGGTACTCTGCATTTTCGCTTTGATTTTGAGCCCTTCTCAGTGACTTTCTTTTCTCTATAAGAGGCACCAAAGCATTATTGCTGAGGATGCCACACTGATGTAACTGCAACCCTCTGGAGCTGAAAAATACCAGTGACAATTCTCTGTTCATCTAATCCCTGCCTTTGAGGAATCACCAGATCAAAGCCAACCACTCAGCCAGTTTATGCTGGGGTTTTTTCATTTCCAAAAGAAATACCACAACTTGCAGAGCAGAAAATCCCCTGTATCCTTCTGTAAAATCCTGCAGAATGAGACAGGCTTGTGGCTGTGAAAGGAGGGAAAAGCAGATAGAAGTGAAACTTCTGTTATTTCTGCCACCGAGGCTCTGATTTCACCCAGGAATTACAGACGCTGCTTCCTTTAAAGAGTAGTTTGCCTCCTTAAACAGTGATTTTGAGAACTGCAGCACTATCACCCCAGGTACGAATCTGCATTAGAGGGAAGCGATGTACCATTGTGAAACAGTCTCCAGAAATTAATTCCTCCTGAGTGAGTTTTGTTATGTTGGGGTTTTTCTTTCCTTTTAAATAGACCCATCGATTTTTAGGCCAGATGAGATCACTGTAATTGTTTTGTCTGACTTTCTCCATAACATCAATTATAACCAGGCATGAATTAATTCCGTTCAAATTACAGACTGTATTTCAGTTGAGAAATCCTATTTTGACTTGAACAAAGGCAGTGATGGAGAACCCACAACAGCATTTACTAAATCATTTCAGTGCCTAATAACCCACAAACTTGCTCTCCAGAGTTTTTCAACTCTGGACTCACCATAACCTACCAACTTCTGAGTAGGTCGAGGATTTCTCACCCCCACGCTGCACAGACTTAATATTAATGTTGTCCACTTAAATCAACAAGACAGCTTTGGGACCTTGCTTAAGTTTAAGTTAAGCCAAAACACAAATGTTTGTGGAAACCTCAAGAATGTGAGTTTAGAGTGGGAAAAGATTTAAAATTCACCTGTCAGAGCAGCTACTGCAGTTGGGCTGTCGTATAAACAGAAATTAACCTTTGTTTTGACTTTGTGGGATCCCTAATGAAATACCTTGTTGAGTGCTTTTGTTTTTAAATTGACTATGCTTTAATTCAGTATTTGGTTTATGAGGGTAATTACTAGTCTTTCAGGCAACACTTATTAAAAAAAATTACTTTGTTCCAATAGATCAATATAAATCATAGTTAATCAAGCTCTTTATCACTTGGGTTTTAAATGGAAATATTCCTATCTTTCCATATCGATTTAGCCATATTAAAACAGGATTGGGTTTATAATAAGAGGCTGAAAACTAAACTTTAAGTTGCCTGCTGCACAATAACGATGATATGATAGTGTAAGTTTATCTACATAGGAAAAAAAAAATCAGAATTGTGAGCAGAACCTGAAAAATAGTTTGTTGGTTTTGGTTTGGTTTTGTGTTTGGTTTGTTTGTTTGTTTGTTGTTGTGTTTTTTTTTTTAAAAAAAAGGCAAGCCAAATTAAAACTGCATTTGAATCTTTGTTTCCTTTCCAAATCTTATCAAAGTTTTTACAGGGTATAATTCTGGCTGTGCTATAATGAATGAAAAAAAAAACAAACCCTTAGCTAGTTAAGATTGCAAGTATTCCTTAAGATGTCCAAGCCAAGATGTGCAAAAAAATATACTTTGGACTTGTTTGTGTCCATGGGCAAGCTGAGATACTTTATGGGCTGTCATTGCTGTAGTTGTCACGGATTCACAGGGGCAAATTTAAGATATATAATTTTATTGTTCAAATGAATAATGATTTTATTGGATTTTTTTTCTCCTTGTTTTTCTCAAGCAGCTCCTCTGTTCCCATACACTCCAGCAACCCAACTCTTGCTGTGGTATATTGGTAATTTGAGAATATTTCTAAACAGATTAGGAGCTGTGCTTTCTTCTTATTCATTAACTCAACCTGTTTTTCCTTGCTTGAGAAACAGTTTAAATAAAATTACAAGGCAGATGTTAGACCCAGTCTGAAAAAGCAAAAAGCTTTGTGAAATACTTTAATTTAAATGTTATTTTAGCAGGTGGGAGCGGCATACTTATGCTGGCCAAAAAAGCTGAGAAAGATCATTAAAGAGAAAAAAACCAACCCCTCCCTCAAATGTTACCAAAATGTCACATCACACAGAAACACGTTCAAAGAGGAAGATATGCTCTGTCCTGATGCACTAGTTTCATAACACTGTGACATTTACATTCTAATGATAACTAAACTTTGATCTTTGGGAAATTACAGAGCAAAGAGCCTGATTTGCTGTGATTTTTGCCACCTCCCTGAGGGAACTGGATGCAGCCTGCAAACCTCACAGGGGTTATGGAAACGGAAAAGAAGACAGTGAGATATTGGGGAGGATGGCTGTTTGGATTGTGCGTGCAGAAAAGTTATGAGGATTAAGCAGGTCGAACACAGCGGGGTTGGTTAAGGACAGCTACACAAAACCTGTGCAAACACTCTCCTGCACTTAGGAGGAGAAGGAGCTGAAGATATAAACCTGAACTTGTCTTTTACTGACAGTGGGTCTTGAGGAGCTGGGAGGCAATGGGCTTAAAGGGATCGTGGAGCTTCAGCTTTATTCCTGATTGTCGCAGAATTAGCACTAACACAAGGAGGGAAATCTGTAAAAACCCTCCCTAGGAGGGAGTAAATGACGCAGTTCTGCATACATCTTAGTAGGGTACTGCTGATGCTGCTTAGATGGAGGACACGGCGTCTACGTACTTTTGCAGGATGTGCTCTCGTGTGTCCTAGTAGAAATATCTACTTTAACAATTAATCCCTGGCTTGACACAAGGTGCAGAAAATATTTGCACTGCTGGTGAAATACAGGTGTTTGGATGGTGCTACAAGGCAAATCCTCGTTATACAGTGGAGCTGTTGTTTGTTCTCTCTCCCCTCGATGCCTAGAAGAAAACATTTTTCCTTCACCAGTTTTTTCTTTCAAAGGCCCAGCAGTTGCTGAGTTTGAAGAGATTATTGTATTTGCTCTGGGGCACTGGGAAAATGGATGTCTTCAGTGTGAGTGCAAAAAGAAAGAGCAATTGTGTGTGGGTTTGTACCCTTGGGTGCTGGATCCTGGCAGGCACATCCTGTAGCTCAGTGACAGGTTATAGCGAGCAGGTTCCATGAAAAGGGAGGATAGTAAAGAAGGGAATGGGCGGTGCAACCAAGGATGTGGTTTTGTCTCGCTAATCATCTTCTACCATAACTGTCCTGGGCGACGTTGTGCTTCTCCAAACGGAAGAAGCCTTTAGGTTCATTGAGGTCTCCCAGAGACAAGCACCTTCTGCTCCAAAGGAATTCTTCAGCTGCCCTGCAAAGTGCCATGTGGGACAGGATCAATTAACTCTTAACAAGTGAAATCTAAGCAACATTTAATACATTCACCTACTCCCTCCTGGCTGGAAATTTTGCTATAAGAAAGAATTTTCTTAGTGCCAGGTGCTCAAGGTGTGGCTTTTCAGACCCAGGTTGTCAAGTGATGTATATTCTGTGTATTCCATTAATTCAGTGATATTGCTCATGTGCATCTTTCTGCTGGAGCTGATATGTAGAAAAGTATCTGCAATGAGAAAAATTAGTTTTACTGGTAGAGTTCTTGCATAAACTCTTCATATAATAATTCTACACTTCAGATAATAAAATATTACATTGCCTAAAGGAATGCAGTTCTCACATCTGAAACTGAAAGGTGCCTTTGGTGATTGGCATGGAGTTACGAGATGTGATAAGGGTTAGAAGACAGTGCTCTCATATGCAGGGAAATTTCTGTAAAAGGAAATAGAAACTTTACAAACTGTTTTTGGTTTGCTTTGTTAATAATACTAATTTAATGTTTTATATTTAATTACAATAGACTGCAATTCATTATTTCAAGCAGGTTTAAAACCTAATAGGCATCGGACTGCAGAGCAAATACCCTTCCTTTGTGCACAAAATAGCTTCCAGCTTCTTAACCTTGTGTAACATAAGTGCAGGAAAAAGAACTAAAAATATGTACACAAAGGGAGATACACTAGAACATTTTGTCTATTCATTGGAGCTGGATAGTCAACATAACAAGAAAAATTAAACTGGGATTTAGAGACACTTTTTTTTACCTTGTAGAACGAGGAGCTTTCAGGATTTCACTTTAATTACCTTCTTGTTCAGTTTTTCCTTTGTTGTCTGAAATCATCAATGAGACTTTTGTCTTTTATTTTCTGTTGCAATAAATCTCTTGAGTGAAATTGCTGCCTTCAAGTAAGAGCAGAATAGAACCAGAGACAAAAGCACGGAAATGTTTAGGCAACAGATTCCATTAAGAAAAGAGAGGGAGAGAAAGAGAAAGTAAGTACATCTGACTGAAGCAAAATTTCTAAATATTTTCATTTCTTTCTCCTGCAGAAACTTTCTGACCTCCTCCAGGGAAGTCTCCCAAGTCTGCCATGGAGACAGTATGGTAGAAGATGGGCTGAGAGGCTGTAATGCTCTGCCTCGCTTCCCCTGCCAAGCTCTGCCCCGAGACAGGGCCAACGCAGCTCTGTCCTCTTCTCTTACCTGCTTCTCACTCCTAACCTGTCCCTAACTACGCTTCTAAGCTCTCTTGGGAAGGAAAACAGCTAGAGGAAACCCGGAGAAAACCCACTGGCTGACCACAAGAGTTAAGGACGTTCAGGTCGCTGCAGCTCACAGAATGCAACAGATGAAACGCAGCAGCATCAGCTCAGGGCAGGTAAGTCCTCCTTTCCCAAAAGGTTATTTGAGAGAGGCAGGCATAGATAGTGCCTTATTCACAGATAAAAAATATCCAAGTGGCTCCAGAACTCTCCATCAACACCAGGTGAAACCAGAATGAGTTCTAGCTTAAACTCAGAGAGGTCAGCCTTGAGCATGGGTACCATGGGCAGCATTGGAACTAGATTATCTTTATGTCTTTTCCAACCTAAACCATTCTGTGAGTCCACCAAACCTACCACGTTACTGTAAAACTAGGCTGGGCTATTCAGCATAAACCTCTCAAAGTAGAGGTGCCATGTGGCAGAGCCATGAACCTGCTGGAAGGACTTGGCACAGAACCCAGCACCCTGCTGTGAAAACGCTCAGTTCTTAAGAAATAACATTGCTCTGCCAGTCAAATATGTGCCCAGAAAGCCTCTGATCAGCTGGAGGACACAGGATGCTTGTAAAGAGAGAGCTTAAGTTAGCATCTAACACAGATATATGAAAAAAATGCAACGTGAGCTCTTTTTAATCTCTCAATTATATTTTTTAATTGTGCTTCTGCTAAGGGGGAGGAGGGAGCAAGATCTGCAAAGTTTCTTCAGCATCTCTAAACCCCAAGGATTTAAGACTCCTTGATGACACTTAGTATGAATGCAAATGGCACTTCCCTGGTCTTTGTTGTCCTTTTTCCAAGTTTTTAATGGGTTTGGCCTCGGTCCCTTCCTCTTGAACAACCCTAGTCTAGCAAATAATAGGTATTACTCCAGTTGTTCCAAGCCCCAGGAGAGGATTATTCTCACCTGCTGCAGCAATCCTTGCCATCCCTGTGAGGAGGACTGTGTTTAATGACTCAGCACCCAGCAGTGGGTGCAGGATACGGCTCTTGGGCGTACTTTCACTCAACCAGTGTGTTGGCCCCAGGAAAGACTTTCATCTGGCACACACCGTTAGTCTGTTCAAGGTCTAGGTGGGTGACAGACATTATTTTATGCAAGTAAAACCATTTATTGTCTCTGTGCTTTACATCTGAAATGGGGAGAACCATGTTTCACTTGTAAAAGGCTAGGGTACGGTTAATTTGCTGAGGTGTTCAGAGGATGACAGAACTTACCAGTGCTTAGATTTAGCAGAGTCCCATCCGTATCTGCATAAGGTGTAAGAAATTTTCATTGGGTAGACGTTGTGTTGGGGTTTTAAACAGAGATGGACCACAGTGTGTCTCTGCAAGCTCAGAAGAACAGGTCTCACACTGCAAGGTTTAAGTAGAGCTTTCAGTCAGCTTGGGAGTAAAGCCTTCCACTTGCTTTCTTGTCTGCCTCTGGATGAGGTTATTATAGAGTAAGTTTCCTCAGAAAAAAATGCCTCTGCAGAAGACAAGATTTCAAAAGGTCGATTCTTATCATAGGGCTACAATTGAATTTTGGTTGAAATTTAATAGCAGCTGCCTTAGCCCCAGTATATGGCTTGTAAAGTGAAAGCCTGCCAGGCACAATATCTACCTGTTTATCTGTCTGTCTATCTCGTATTTATTCTATTTTATGGCCCAATCAAGTGAGGAAACAATAAATACACAAGTGCCTGTGAACTGCGTTTCCAGGGAAAGTTGGTGGAAGCTGAAAAGGAGAATAGCTAAAGCCAGGTCTCTCTCAAATGCCCGCATTTCTTGTCGGCAGCTGGGTTGCACAGGAAGACGGAGGTGGCCAGGCTGCTCTCTGCAAACCATTTCTGTCATGAATTTTGACTCTTAGTGTGAAAAGAAGCATGAAATCTATGAAAGATGGGCAGCTACCTGCATAGGAAGTATAGACTGAAAGGTGTGTTCAGTTTTGGGCCTCTCACTGCGAGAAGGACGTTGAGGTGCTGGAGCATGTCCAAAGAAGGGCAACGAAGCTGGAGAAGGATCTAGAGCACAAGTCTTGTGAGGAGCAGCTGAGGAACCTGGGATTGTTCAACCTGGAGAAAAAGGAGGCTCAGGGGAGACCACCTTATTCTCAACAATTCCCTGAAAGGAGGCTGGAGCAAGGTGGGGGTTGGTCTCTTCTCCCAAGTAACAAGTAATAGGAGAAGAGGAAACAGCCTCAAGTGAGGCCAGAGGCAGTTTAGGTTGGATATTAGGAAAAATTTATTTCCTAAAAGTGTTACCAAGCCCTCACTCAGGCTGCCCAGGGCAGTGGTGAAGTCCCCATCCCTGGAGGGATTTAAAAGATGTGTAGATGTAGTGCTGAGAGACATGGCTTATTGGTGACCAGTCAGTTTTGGGTTAATAGTTGGACTCAGTGATCTTAAAGGTCTTTTCCAATTAGAACAATTCTATGATTCTATGAACTACTGCACCACTGAATGGCTGGAGATCATTGATGTTTATCTGTATGGGAAACAGGGCTGTTTTCCTTCTGCCTTCATGTTGCTATGCCACTTGCAAGGGAAGGGCAACCCCTTCTGAAGCAAAACCAAGTGAACAAATGAGCCATATGAGCTATACAATGACTGGAAAGGCTTTGATTTGTTTGTCCGTACCACCTCCCAAAAGGGAAGAGGATTGAGGGCAAGGCGAGACACTACCCCAAGGGCCCGTTTGCCACATATATTATACCACATCTTCCCTGTAAATATGTGTTGTTGTAATGGTAGCTCTGGTACTTCTTCTATGTCAATAATCTACTGATAAGTCCCTCAGTGTGATGTGTGCACAGGTAAATTGTGCTGATTAGCCCTCCAAGAGGGGCTAATGGAAATCACATTAGCACCGTTTAACAAAAAGGTAAATAAGGAAATCTTCTGGAAGTGGGCAAATATTTGGCATCAGTCATGTGTTTCTGTGAGCAGACCTTCTTAGAGTGGCTGCTGCTGATGTCTGTAAAGAGCCATGCATGCAGGTGAGGAGTAAAACCTGATGTTGATAACATGGATCATGCCAATATTTTGTTTTACGACTTGCTCATGCAACACAGTGCTGTAATTATAATTTGAGGGTTACCTAAAAGGAATGAAGTTGCTTTCAGGACAATGAATACAGATCAGACAACTTGACAAAGCCACCAAATTTCTGCTGTAAAGGCTTTCACCAGGTGTTTCCACCACTAACATTGTAACTGTGATGCTTGACTAAAGAGAAAGTGATGAGGCTAAGGGATTGAATGAACACCCTTATCTAGGCTACATTTATATGGCCATTCACCATAACAGCCTGTGCAAGATTGAGACGTTTTGTCGTCTCTTTGCTTCCACTAAAATCCTGATAAGATCAAGCGTGTCATGGCTGTTGCTTTGTGCCTTCACATGCAGTATTAGCTTCCTTTTTCTATTAGAAGAGAGAGATCTTTAGAATTGGCTGCAGCACCTGTTGGCCTGCGTAGTGTCAACTTCATTGCTTAAGTCTGTTCTTTTCCAGGGTCATAAGGAAATCACCTTCTCTCTGCCTACAGTATGGCACTGTTGGTGTGGAACACTAGTTAGGGGTAGGTTTTGTCATTTCCCTCAGAGTTATGAATCACAGTCATTACTAAATGCAGCGGTCCTCATTGGAGGGCAGGGGGGTGGGATACGAAGCCAGCTTGAGCCAGCCATAGCAAATCCTCTGTTTAAGTTGGGAGTCCTCCAAATTCCCATCATCTGTGTCTCAATACTATTCCTGCGTGATAGTAACTTCAATTGTGATTTGAATACTGAACTCAGAAAAGAGGATTCAAAGCGGCAGCTTTTTATCTACTATCTTGGGATGTTGGAGGAGGGCAGCAGAATCCAAACAGCTGGAGTATGTGTTTTTTCTCTGTTTTTATTGAAGAGGGAGGAAAAAAGTGGGATTTCCAAATCTGTGTATCTGATGAGAGAAAGTATGCTTTTGTCTGATCTTGAAAGAAATGAAAAACAATCCATTGCTATGGTAAAGAGTTTCTTCTGTACCTCTGCCAAGGTCACTGAATGCTTAAATCCAGGGAGAGTACAGACCTTGAAAGAGAGCAGTTCTGCTGTTTCCCCACAGCAGCTCTTTTGGGACTTAGGAGGGTGAGAGAGTTTTCTTGCTGTTACAAAACCATTACATACAACTGGAAATGTTTTTCATACGTTTGGCAGTTCGAGGTCTCACCAACTCATAATGGACTTAACAATACCTGAGAGATTGCTGTAGACAATGAGTCAGTATGTCCATGCTCCTTTCCCAAGATCCTAGGTCTCCTTGACTCTGAGATCCCACTGTGAGCTTTCTGTGTTGCAGTCTTTCAGCAGCTGGGCTTGTTGTCAGCCTTTTTGAATTCAGGTCAGTCTGTTCTCTGTTTTTTTCCATTTCTGCTTTGCAAGGCAGTGCTATTGAGTGCATGCAAGGGTTAAGCACTTCAAAAGTAGTCGTTTCTCCAGCCAGCAGCCTTCCCCTGAAGTAACCCGTATGATTTGCTGGGATAGAAGAACATAGAGTTGTCAAAACTGAAAAGCCTGGTGAAAAAACTAGTTCTGTTTCAGTGCACCCAGGTTGTTTCTCATGTGCAACTGCCTAAATGCCTGTTGGTACATCTGGCTACCTGCTGCAGAATCCCAGATAGACATTTGAGATGAGAGCTATGGTCTCACGTTGCAGTCTTCTTGTGCTGGTGGGAAGCCTGAGTGCTGCAGCTCCATGTCCAGAGACGCTCAGAAGTCCTGGTCTTGCTCCACTGGTGGAGTTCTCAGGCTTTCCAAGTTGTTTGTTCATGGATAAACTGGAGGCAATCCAGTGCAATGTTATCAGGAGAGTCAGAGGCCTGGAGGATACATCTTGTAAGGAAAGGTTGGGCTTGTTTAGTCTGATGAAGAAGAGGCTGGGGGGAATCTAACAGCAGCCTACAATTAACTCAGAAGACAGTTACAAAGATGATAGGAGTCACATTCTTGATGGTGGCAGACCATATGACAAGAGACAATGGCCACAAACTCTGGCTTGGGAGGTTCAGAATGGATGTTAGAAAAGACATCCTTCCTGACATGATAGGCAGCACCAAAGCGTTTTGTCCAGCGAGGCTGTAGAATCTCCATCCTTGCAGGTTTTCACTATTTAGAAACATTGGACAAAGCCATGAATAACTTCATGCGGTGTTGGTGATAAACATACTTTTAACAGGAGGTTGACGTAGAAACCTCCCAATGGTGCTTTCTGACCTACACTTCTATTAATCTGTGGTGATCTGAAAGCTCCTTGGATTCCTGCTCTACAGATAAGCAGGATCACAGGCAGGAACAGCTTATTTATCTTTCAGAAAAGGATAAACAATCCCCACTTCTCCCAGGATAGCCGTATTTTTTCCCCTCCCTTCCTCTCAGGCTGCACACTTACTGAATTTCCTCTCTGTGAGAACTTCAGAGAGCTCAGAGCTTTGTTGTGATGGCAAGCATTTCACAGCTGTAGGTTTCCTGTGGGACAGCATTAAGAATGGTGGTCAGCCTGCGTAAATCCCTGCCATGGGTTTAGTGGTGGACTTGGCAGAGTTAGATAAACTGTTGGACTCCATCATCTTAAAGGTTCTTTCCAACCTAAATGATTCTATGATTCCATAGCCAGGCAGGCAGTAAAGGGATGCAGATAGAGAGCTGAGATCACCCGCTCTGTGATCCCCTTCCAAACACCCCAGCTTGTGGGGTGGGATTGTTCTTACCTTCAGTGTACCATCTTCTGACCAAGAGGGAATTTGGAGCCATGATCTCAGTCTCCCCTTTCCTTGCTGCAGAAGCCCATAGGTTTTTTTCCCTCTGAATCAGACCTGCCATGAAGATTATTTGCAAAAACCTCTGCAAAGTTGCCAGAAAACCTTGCTGCCGCCTGCACTTTACTTCAAACAAATTAAAAGGCTTGCCTTTGATTTTTTTTTTATTATTTTTTATTTCAGAACCACTCAGCAGCAAGAGCAGCGCAGCCTGAGCATGTAAAACAGCTCCGCTGAGCACTCCAGCTGAGTCACTGCTTTTTAGCCCAAGCGCCTCGCAGCAGAAGCTGGAGAAATCAATAATGCTGTGCAGCTTAGTAAAAATGCTGAAGCCATGCAAGGTCCTTTTATAGAAACACACCAAGCGTTCATAGCGGGAACAGCAGCTCCCCTCATTAACGCTTCAAAAAAGGCTTTAAGTTTAATTTGCCAGACACACCGAGATGCAACCTCTGTGACAAGGGGTGAAGAAATACAGGAAGGAAGTGGAATTGGGGAAAAAATCAGCTTTCAGCACTATCACTGAGCCTTGGAAACCTGTTTATTGCTCTCTGTATTGCATCTCGATTCTGAACATGCAGCCTGCATAAATATCCAGGTCCTGCCCAGAGCTGCTCTTAAGGACTAACGCTTTGGTGGTCTGAGGGCAGGAGTACCATGGGGGAGCTGAATGCCCTCTCCCCTTGCAAGTCATCCTATAAAGCCTGCTATTTCTGGAAGATTGTGCTTGCATCATCCTCTGTGGAGGAGACAAGTTGCCAGAGTAGAGTAGAGGAGACCATGCTGCTGTCACCATCTATGCAGAGAGAGCTTTCAGCCTGTGGAGTTGCCAGGGGCTAGAGCCAAGACTCGGGATAACAGTCTTCTTACACACACGTACATACATGCTTGCATGCGTTCTCCACTCCACAAGTCTCTTCTGAGATGCTTGCCCATAAATATTGGCCAGGCATGCTGCTCCTCCTTCAGCAGGCCTGCGAAACTCTTTGCACATCACAGTGATTTATTGTCTTGCCAGCTCTAGCAGTTGGAAGACTCACTGAACTTTTCACCAGGGTAAAAATAATAAAGTATAGCACTAGCCATCCACTACACATTTCCTCCGTCCAGAGGCAAATTTATACGAAAATGGCCAAGTCCCTCTTTCTATACACAGTTCCTCTTTTCCGTCTTCAACAAAGCACCCACTCATCTTGCCTTTTCCCTCCTCCCTTTTTTAGCTTCAGTCTGCGAATAGTCAGAGGCTCCATCCAGGAGTATACAGCCAGTAAGCAGATGTTCTTCATTTGGCACCACATCCCAGCACACACTTGTGTCTTATCTGCTAGCATCTCGTGATTATAATCACAAGATCCTTCCAATTATTACAATATCTTCTTTATTCAGTTGTGCACCTGGTCTGTGGAAACTTGATTCCATTCCACAGGGTGTTGGAGCTCTCTGACATTTTAAAGTGCAGCAGCAGTCATGACCTCTCCTGCGAAAATTTTTAGCATTGAAGAAAGAAATTGCATCTGTGCAGGAAAACTAGATACACCCAATCTAAAGAAGTTGCAGCCAGTTATAGCTGTTCCTGGGGCGAGCTGGAACTTCAAGCCTCCTTCCAAGAGATCACTGGAATGGTATCACAGCACACCAGGGACCACTGCTCTGTCTTCCTTCACTTTTCACTTCCCAAGTTAGCTGCTAAGATCTGAGGAATATATGCAGTGCATCCTATCTGCATACACAGGCCTTAATAATACTGGTTTTCCTAGGGCTGAGCTGACCTTTTGCATTTGACGTTTTTGGTTTGAAAGAAAACAATGGTTTTTGCCATATGTGATGTGTAGACTCCCCAGATCTGTTCAACTTTCCTACTGCTTGGTGATATTGAATCCATGGTCTGCAAAATACAACACTTCCAACTGTTGAGAGTGGAGCTGTAAAGGGTGAAGAGTAGCCTGATGGAATAATAACGGGTAAAGCAGAAACCCTGCTAAACCTCCTCAGGTGTCTGGATCTGAATGACTTTCCTTGCTAGCAATCATTGGTAACTATTTCCTCTCTGATAATTGCATTACAAGTAGTCAAAGAGCTGGGGCAAGACCAAGATGTGTGCAGCAAGACAGGAAGAGTGCAGGCATCCCACCTTATAAATAAATCCCCCTTTAAGGAAAAGGTTTCTTTTATCATCTTTGTTTGGTGCAGCAAACGTAGCAAACACATAAAACCAAAACAGACCTGCAGTTACTTGTCACGTGCTCTTCTGTTTAAATCCTTTATCTACAAAGAAACAAATAAAACTCCCTTCTCATGTAGGAAATGCAGGTGCACCCAAGATGATCTCCTGCCTCTCTTTCCAGTGTCCCCCAAGCCTGAGGGGAACACCAAGTGTGTCACCTCCAGTTTTGAGGCCCAAGACCTGACATTTTTTCCACAGCAGGACACATTTTTTTAAGATTGTAATCCT
>JAVSBS010020223.1:0-15137 GCA_033124195.1 Coracias cyanogaster | reverse complement strand
GGTCTAGTGGGAGGTGTCCCTGCCATGGCAGGGGGGTTGGAACTAGATGATCTTGAAGGTCCCTTCCAACCCAAACTATTCTATGGTTCTATGAAGTGGGTAAAACATAGCATAGAGTAACAGTGAAACAACCATGGGTTTTTTGCAGGTGCCAATTCCTGCATTATGGGAGCAAGGCTTCTGTGAACTCACCTACTCTTATCTCCATGCTGCCAGCATCAGGTAGGTGTTCACAAAATCACATGCACATCCTCACACAGGCTTGCAGAACATCTTAGGCTTCGGGGTGATGGTTTTCCCTGGCTTTCCCAGACAAGACCAGACTACAGTCATTTGCACCATGGCCAATGTCTAAGGATTAAAAGCTTCTGAATTAACAGTGGAGGTTTCCCTGAAGAGAGGGATTGCCAGTCTCCCAGCACTGGTTGTGGACAAAAGCAGAGCCATATATAACATAATAAGCATGTTATTTGGATTTTCTTCAAAGGTCTTTTATTGGGTCTTTTTTCAAATGAGATTTTTTGCTATCAACCCACAACTTTTTTGATGTATTCATAGAATACTTTCTACTGAAATTTTTCCTACAGTGAATCTGTTCTTTTGGTGGAAAGGTTCTCTGTCTATCATGCCTTTCCTCCCAAGTTAGGGTGAGTCCTGGTGGAAAGCTAGAGGTCCTACTGATGGAAGAGGAGATAGCTCCGTTCATACAGTCACTCTAGGACTCCACTGCTGAACCTGCCCAAAAAATGAAACCTCCCCATCTATGGATGTGTGTCCTCCGCTGACAACCAGACCATTTTCCACAGACTGACACTTCTCACAAAACAATGATCTCATCTGGTATCAAATTAATTTTGAAAAAAAAAATTGGAAAATTCAGAAACTTGGTAGGAAATCTGGCAGTTGCCAGACTCTAAACTGCTCTGTTCTCTAATCAGGGGGGGTTATCACTGAGGTGTTTTAGTATTTGTATTTGGTTTGGTGTTTTGTTTATATATGTGCCAAATACATGAAAATTTCCTGTGTACATTAGGCTTCCTGAATTGCAGCTGTACTATTGATACGAGAATGTGACCGCTGTGCCTTCACAAGTTTTCTCTAACCATACTGGAGTGTCGCTTGTAAGTAAAACTGTAAAGAATTGATTCACCAGTACAGAACTGAACTGAGCTTAAGTTGGGAAAAATAAATTTAAATCAAACCAAAATGAGCTCGCTCTTTAATCCTCAGTCAAATAAATTTTCATTTCAGATCCAATGAATCATTCTATTAAAATGAAAAGATTTAATTGTGGAGAGCCAATTTAAACTGTTTTTTTTAGGGAATAAAATATTCAGCAAAGCAAACATCATCTTTCCAATAATCACTTAAAAAGAGAGTACACAGAAGTGCTGGTAGGAACACCTAAATTAAATGTGCTTGTGACACTAGTATTTCTACAGGTCAGTATCTCACTTGGGAAGAAAACAACCAAACAGTAAGAGTATAAAACTAAACAGTCAAGAGCAGAGATTTTCAGTTTCACTAGCATTTATTTTCCCAGAAAATTGCTTTAAAAATAGAAAAATGCAGAAAACAGAAAGTGTATTCATTATGAAATGATTTTACATTAACTTGATAAACAATAAAATAATGGTATGGAGATTTTTCTGCCCTTTGAGGGATGCACTCTTTATTGAGTTTAAAATGATAATAAACCATTGAGAGCCTACTGAGCTAGGTAATAAATGTAGCACTGCAATTTAAGAGTTCATTTCTGAGGCTCTATAATAGTTTCCAGAGTTTTTTTATCTTAGTGGGGTTTTTATGGTTGTGCAATTGTAGTAATTGAAAGTAGATTATAACAATGATTCTCCTCCAGACCTTTCCAGGGGGAAAGAAAAAAAAAAAAAAAAGAGATGGAATTGGGATGATGTTTCATCAGGGAAAATATGGAAATATAATTTTCATATAACATAATGGTTAGAATGCCTGTACCTGCAATCTCATTATTACAGGGAATATACATAAAATTTGAATGAAATTGGACACACTCTCCTAGTTCTTTCACCATGCCCACCAGCACAGGCAGTGCAGAGGAAGGTATACCTGGCAGGCGTGTGAGCAGAGAGATGGGTCTTCACCATTCCAGATTCACCAGCCGTATGAAGAATTAATGTCCCCTTGAGCAGCATCTGCTCCACTCCCCATAACGGGAGATGTTCTGCTGGTGTCCCAAGCTATGGCCAGATTTATTTGCACCAATATGCAATGGGAATTTATGGGGGTAGGTGCTCACATACTACATGGTGAAGAAAGCGCAGAAGACCTTCAGTTCATGCTGAAGACAGAAGGAGAGGAAATAGTTACGATGCAGGGGGCTACAGAGTATGAGTAACAAATTTTACAAGATGAGAAGATGAGACCAGAAGGCTAGAGGAGGGCAGGGCAGCTCTGGGAAGCTCATGTGCAACAGAGGTATTTTTCTGGGTCTTACTGTTGACTGGGGAAAGGTGGGAACACCAGAGGCAGAAGGAGCATCTCTCTTGTTTCCTGCTCTGACTGGAGCCGCTGGACTTTGAAGAAAATGAGGGCTCAAAGCCCGAGAGTGTAAATTTGTCAAAATGAGAACAAAAATTTATTTTGGCAGAGCAAGTTGAGATACTGTCTCAAGCAAGATGATATGCAGCAAGTGAGAGAAGGCAGACTTAGCACCCTCATGGACACAAGAGGTGAGAATTATGTGGAAAAACTGGAAAGTGAGGCTTAAATGATCTAAAAGCTTGAGAAAAAAAAAGAAACATCTGACTGGTGGTATGTAGACACAATACTTAAGTCAGAAGGGCTGAAAGAGGAAGAACTTTGCTGATGTTACCCACTTATGGCAGGAGGGCAGCACATGAGCCAGAAAGACAAGGATGCTGCAGGTGGGATAGCTGCAGAACAGTGGGATGGAAAGGTGGGAAATAAAAAAGAGTCAACCTTTCTTCCGTGAGAATTTGAGTAGATGCTCCAAGCCCTTCTGCTTTTCAGCTGTGCTGGAGAAGGAATTATACGCTGGCACCTCTTGGAAATGCATAGTGGCATTAATGAGAAAAGCCTGTGTGATCTCAAGTGTGCTGTGTCCTATGAACGTGCAGGAGCCTCATTCCAAGCCCGGCATCTTGGCAATCTCTGAAACAACACACAGAAAATATGTTAAACCCAATAAGCTTATAATGCTGAGTAAGCAATTGCCCAATTTCATTCATACTCTGTAAATAAAAATCTGGTTATCTGAGCCACGGTGACCTCTGAAATTGAGGAGCCAGGGATATTGATACACCCAGGGGGGAAAAAAAATCTCTGATTCTACATATGCATGAAAGAACTGTGGCTCCATCAGCTTTGTTAGCCGGGATAATGGGCTCTCGTGGCACAACAGAGCAGGGGTCACCTCACCGAGAGCGGGACGGGGCCGGCGTTGCCATCTGCACGTTCCTGGTTCTCTTCACGATAATCAGCCCATTTTTTAAAACATACTTTGCATGCGAAAGCACGTGCTTGGCGTTTATGTTGGCGACATATGTGGCATTGTTTGAGCCGCAAGCTCATTAGCACGTCGGTGTGCTGTGCCACCTGAAGGGAATGAAGCTTGCCGGACAGAGATTAGAAAGGATGTGGAATTGGCTGAGGGCAGAGTAGATGGTGGCAAACAATGCTATAGCTAGCACCAAGGAGAGTCATACTTTTTATTTACCGTGTATTTTGATCGATGGCTCTAATAACCTCGCATTTGAAGGCATATAAAGAATAAGTCGCGACCTAAAGCTCAGCTTTCATCAGAGCTCTGAGGAGCAGCCCATAGCTGACTGAAGGCAATGGCTGTAAGCACAAACAGAAAGGGTCTGGACTAAGCTTTGGATTTTTTGATGCATCTATCAAGGAAAGAGCAGGAAAAAGAAGACAGAGAATTCCTGAAGCAGTTCTGACTTTGTGAGGAGAAGGTGGGAGAGGTACTATAAAAAAAATGTGACTACTACTATAGATGATGATTATTAAAACGCCCCAGAGAACAGGCTGCATCTATTGTAGTAGCACTTGTGACTGAAAATCATGAAGGATCAGTATGGATTTTTCCAACCAGACTGAAGCTGATCTCAGGCAAGGGCAAGAAGGGAGAAAGAAAAATTTATGCTATATGGGTTATAGAAAAGAAACAGGTTCAGAGCCCTGATGTGAAGAGGAAGAAGAAAAATTAGCTGTTTGCTCTAGCGTATGAGCTGGCAGCTACCTCTGGGCTAAGGAAAATGAAGCTTATCAATCAGTGAATAGCCTGAAGTAAAGTACACTGCATGGATGACGTCCCTAGCACTACATAGCGCTTAATTGCACTAGAAAGTCTGGATACCTAGACAATGCTCATCTGTGTCTACAGCAGAATAAATAAAGGGAGGCTGATTTCTTGCAGTGACTTTCTGTATATTTGAGGGTCCTCAGCAGGGAGCTGAGGGTGATTCAAGTACTTAGACGCATGCACAAGCCACCAAGAAAGGAGAACGGTGCCAGGACTGATGTTGGTTTCTGGAGCAGTGGGCTGCTTTTGTGCTGAAAGCTTGGCTGGATTTCATCTGCTTTGTTCAAGCAGAGCATAATACAGCAGCTTTGAATTAGATATGGAAAGGGAAAAACAACTTCTACTCTATCACATGACACTACCCAATGTGAGGCAGCGCTTTGAGGTATAGCTACTTGCACCTCTTCCTTCTGGTGAGCACGTGAAAATGATTTCAATCTCTGCAGCTCCATTTCATTAAAAGACAAGCTTGAGTGAAGTCACTGTTGCAGCCAAGCAAGCCTGAATCAGCTGCATCTGAAACTGATTAAAACAAAAAGTCTTGTAAACAACCTTCTCCTCCTCACCTCCCCAACCCCCAGTTCTTCAGGGTAAGTCCTTTCCTTCAGTCCTGCTGGCAGGCCAGCAACTTTTAGTGGCTTCCTAATTGCAAGAAACTTTACACAGTGTCTCTCCTGGGAAGAACCTCTTTCTTTCCAGCACCTTTGAGGTCTGGCTGCATCTCTGCCCTCCCTGCCCTGCTCAGGAGCCTCCAGCTCTGCTGCAGCATCTGTCCCTGGGCAGCCGAGCTTGGACTCCATAGACATCTATCTTCCCCCTCCCTACCAGGGCTCTCAAGCACAGCAGCCAAGACTCATCTTGTATCAAAATATATTGTACTTAGAGCATAAATGATGACCACGCAAGTAAAACCCATCACCCCCTTGCCACATTTCAATTGATCTAGGAAGTTAAACCAACGCACAAGCTCAGTATCAGAAGGATAATCAAGATGAGTCCCCTTCTGCTGCAAGGCACTACATCATGCAGTGTAATATAATAAAGAATTATATACGTAATACAACGTTTCACATAAACCAGGAGGTCCACTGGGTGCCTCATGCTGAGACTAAAATAATTGCAGAACGATTACAATTATACCCTAATACTTGTGTGCATGGTGATGGGGCAGAACCAGAGCAGCGCCGCCAGAGAGTGGTAGTGGAAGCGTAGTGCTCGTCTTGGGAAGGCACTAATCCTGATATTGCTAATAAATGAGAGTAATGCAACGTGGAATGATAAAGGGTGGCTATAAACATGAAAAACCGTAGTGAGAACAGATGATAAGCAGCACACTAAAGGGGGTTTCACGCAAAATCAGTGGGGATACTGAGCTGTGGCTACAGTTGAGCTGGTTTCTGAGCTTAGCTAAACCTGAGCTGATAGATACCTGGTACCTGAATGCAACATCAAAACCAGGCTGGCATTGGCCCACTCCTCCTCCAGATGAACATGCTCTTCACTGTTTCAGACACACATAAACATGCACACGGAAGAAAGTTGTTCTCTCTGTCTCATTTTCTTGTGCGTGATACTAACATCCCACCCAGCCTGGAATCCCACAGGTGTTCAGTGACATCCACGCACCCTTTTTGTTCATCCAGGCTGCTTTGCAGTTGCGTAGATAACTAGATCATCTCACAGCTGCGAGCTGCCTTTGGAAAGGTTGGAAGTCATGAAGTCTGATGGAGTTTGATATTGTTATTATGTCACCTGTACAGTCAGCGTATCACAACACCGCTGAATTTAAGTGCAATATGGAAATGAAAGTGAACCATAGTAATCGAGCCATCTTATATCCCACTGCGGCATATTTATTTTTTCCGTGCTTTGCTCATGAAGTCTTTCTGTTTCATGCTTAGCTTTTTTTCCGTAACATTTAATCAAATTGCCTTTTATTTCTCATTTTGTAGGTCTCATATGGGTGCCGTCGAAACTGAAACCAATTAAGAAACATCTGCAAACAACAGAATGCTGTCAAGTGTGAACAGTGAAATTTCTTCTAAGAGAAGAGAGTGAGTAGAGCACACTTTCAACAAGTCTGGGAAAGCTTTGTCCTAACAAAAGCTGTCTTTTTGTCTTCACTGGAGCTTCTCGTGTGTTGCAACTTGGCTCTGAAGAGCACGGTAAACCAAGACAGAGCTGACCCAGCCTTTGCAATCAGCAATACTAATTAAGTTTAGCCCAGTGCCGGCTGGTCTGGGTTAGGTACACCATACTTCAATGATATAGGAACATAAAGCAATGATTGCTTGCTTATGAAGATATTTTAGTTTAAACTTATATATATATATATTTTTTTTTAAGTCTCAAGATCTCACTAGAGAGCCTCATAAAGGGTATATGGAGACATTTTCCCAATCTCTAGCCTAATTTTATTTCTTTTATGCTTCATCTCAGGTCAGTGGGATTGCTGTGGTTCTTTATGGGATAATTAAAATATCCCTGTAAGGTTTTATTACCTTAACATACTGGTATAGATCCTCACTCCTAACTCTAGCTTAACATGTATTTTTAAATAATTAATATGTAGTATAGACAAGCATGTGGTGCAGTAGAGGAATTAGACATCGGGAGGGTCTGAGGGAAAGACGTACCCTGTCCACATTCCCCTCTTCCTTGTCAGAGTGGCCAAAAGGGGTTAGACATGAAAAAAATTGGTACCACCAAGTATCCAACTCCTTCCTGCTGGTAGAAGAGACTTTTACACAGTGTTGTCAGCCTGAAGAAGCAAAAAAATACGAGAGTTTGATCATGCAGTTGAAAAAAAATATTATGGAGGGAAGGTCTGGGTGTGTTTGCAAGCGTGAGGATAAGAAAGTGGGTTTGCCTTCTTTTCTTTATGCTAGGTGAGCTTCTCACAAATACTATGTCGTTAAGAGTTTGTCCTGGTTTGAGCTAGAACAGAACTAACTCTGTTCAGTGATTCTCCTTTTCATCTCAGTCTCTTCTAAGTAACTGCACTTTCCGAAGCGTTGTCTTCTAGCAGTGATAACACTCCATGTTTACAATCAAGATTTGGTGTGCACAGAAAGGTTCGTGCTTGTACTTGCTCCTGTGCAGACCAAGGTCACTGCTAAATCTTGTGTGACACGTTGTGGGTGCAGAAAGTGAAAGGCCACACCTGCTGGGAGGAGCAGCCAGGACAGGTGACCTAAACTGACCAGCAAGGGATCCCATCCCGTATATGTCATATTCAGTATAAAGCTGAGGGATCACGAGGGCCAAGCTCTCTTCTTCAGTGGCCGGTATCCAAGGAGGACTCTGTTCTGCCTTCAATCCTGATCTGTACATTCCTGAATCCAGTTCCAAAATCCGATTCCTATCTGCTGCTGAGTCCAGTCTGGGACTTCCCCAGTGCCTGCTCCACAGCATCAGTGGTAAGGGTGATGTAATCAGAGGGGTCAGGTTCAATATTGGTTTTTTATATATTTACATACATTTCATTTTATTATTATTTTTTAAATTAAAGCTGGTTTAAGGTTTTTTCCCAATCCATAAGTTTGTCTCTCTTATTCCCTTTCTCTTCCTGTTTGTGAAGAGAGAGGTATTAACAGAGAGCATCTGTCATTGTTCTAGCAGCCAGCCCAGCCTTAAGGAACACAAAACAAATACTCTGGTAAGGGCTTGAATGCTAGCACTGATGGTGTCTGTAAACACCATGAGTGTATCCAGCCCAGCTCTGAAACTAGCTCTGTGCTGCGGGGGCTCTGGTTGTCACTGCAAAGGGGTCAGCAGAGATGAATAGCTGAATGTCTCTGTGCAGTCCTGAGTGGGTTATTTTGCAGCAGACCGTGTAAAAGCCCCGTTATTACCCATCACTTCACATAGCTGGATGCACGCTGGGTACAGGGTGGCTTCAGGAGCTGTGGTGCGGACCTGCCTGGAGGGAGCTGGCTGAGCCCATCATCTGTGACTTCACAGCATGCATTGTGTCCATCCTTTTTCCCGAGCAGAGATGGAAGGCCTTTACAGTTTGGTTTGCAAACATAATGTTTCCCTTTTCTTTATCAGAAACAGCAGATGCTGGCACGACAGCCTTGTGCTCCACAGGCTTATTTTTCCTCAGGCAATAGTACATGAGCTCTTGGTCCTAGGGGTATGGCCACAAAAGGAGTCATTAATTATAATAGAAAGCAAACCCAATAGTCGTTATTACTTACAGATAATGTAAGATGCAGGAAGACAAGTGCCACAGATGAAGTAAACACCTGACGTGGGTATCTCAGAGTTACCTTGCAGCACTTCCCAGGAGGTGAACAATCTTTACCGCGTCACCCCTTACCAGGGGCATGATCAATGACAGAGGCCCCTGCCACCTTTCAGGAGGACTAAATTCACCACCGAGCCCTCTGATTATTTTTCAGAGAAAGAAAATTTGGATCAGTTCAGTAAGAACTATTCTACAGAGAAATTTTTAAGTTGGGTATCTCCAGACACCCCAAAATCGATACAATACACCCAGAAATAAATGGAAGGATGCCTGGTGAACTATGTAAATGCCAATGGATAAAATTAAAAGCCCACTCCATTTATTAACAGCCAGTATGTTTGCCCGTCCGTACAGACATTCCTTTCCATAAAAACCTTTCCTTTTCTGTTCTGACATATCTCCTTACGTCTTCTCTCTTGCAATCTCGCCATCTCTGCAGTGAGCTCTCTTTAAAGCAGTTTCTAATTTTATCTTGAGCTGTGAAGTTTTTGAAGATTCTCTGTTTGAAAAAGACTGCAAGAAAAAAATAGGCTGAACCGAATAAATAGTTCTAACATTGTGATGTCTCATGGGTATAAGAGCTGTACTGAACACGGGAGTGGGATAAGGCTCGGAAAAATGACGAGCGTATTAAAGCTGCCTTGCTGTTTTCCTTCTGAAATGCAGGGCTTTAGGTCATGCAACCTCCTTAGCCTAGGTCAGCCTCATCACAGACCTCTGATGCAGCCCAAGAAAGAAAAGAAATGGGGCAGGAGGAGATGAGTAAGAGGGAATGGGTCATAAACTTCTGCTCCGTGTAGCTGCAGACATATGAACAACGGCAATGTCTACAAAGGAATAACTCATAATTGTAGCAACAAGTCATGTCCTGCTTTGCTATGAAAGCTTTGAGGAAATAGTTTTGCTGCTTTTTGCCGGTATACGTCTGTCTTTAGAATATGAACAATGCTCAGCTGTGTTTACAAAAACACTCTGAAAGGCTCAGATAGAAAGTGCTACATGAATATTATGTAGGGACGTTCCTGAAGTTGTTAATAATGTACATTGGAGCAGCACCTAATATTTGCAATGTCTTATTGAAAATAAATAGGGAACATTGCTCAGATATTTTGCTGAATTATCTTGGTGGTGGGCTTGCTGTGTGTTATTTTAAACTTAGGAGTTGCTCACTTAAAGGTAGTGCTTCACTGCTCACCACAAAATGATTGGCACTACGCAATACATTTAACATGGGAAAGAACTACATTGTAGGGTTTTTTCAGCTTGGCAGGCATCGTACTGAAACTCATATACGCCAAAGGATCCTCTCAAATCTTGCAAAGCTATTAAAGAAAATTACTCCATTACTTCTTGGGAAAATCTGATACACCCTTAGACTATTTGGGGGATAAGTTATTTCCTTTTCTCATCTCTGAAGCAGTTTTTTTTTGAAGTTTGTAGTTGTCTTTGCTTCCAGTGTTTTCCCCAAACACCTTTCAATGTTTTCTGTGGGAGCAAACACAAAGCAATAGAAACATGCCAAACATATTGATTACTGAGTTTAAATGGTTACCCTGGCAACTAAAAATCCTAGGAAAGCTCTTAAAACTTCCTTCCTTTCTCATGTGATTTCTTTTTATATACTTTTTTTTTCCCTCTCTGGTGGTTTCAGAAATCATGGTTGTCAGATATAAAAGTACTTTCTCTGAATATCCAGCAATGGAGAAAAGGTGATTCACGCCTAGATTATCTGTTCCACCAGGAATATAACTACCCACATTGCAGCCTTAGTAATCCATCACTTGCATAACAAGCAGGCAATTTTTGTAATTTTGGGGGGCAGAGTAACCCTCTCCCACCAATTTCTAAATCTATATGTGAGCTCAGGGAAGAAATTGAAGGACGAGAATGTTTCCAAAGTGCCAAGGCAAGCCAGAAGAACAGTGTGAAAGAATTATTCTTCGTGTAGCAACCAGAAGTTTGCTGTGCTTTGTATGGAGCAAAGGGTATTGATGTCCTCTCTCCATGGGTGGTTTTGATCAAACGGTGACTCGGTGTGACAAAAGCAGTGACCTAACTAGAGGAGCAGCAGGGAACAGAGCTGGTGGTAGTGGGCTCATGCAGTTGCTCAGGCTTATTCCAGGCACAACCTGATGATGCCAGGGTATTTAAAAGCGTGCGAGATTGAAAGAACACATTTGGGAACAACTTTAGATGGCTCGTTTCTCTGTCTCCTGCTTGGTTCAGCCCCCAGACACACCGAAGGCTTTCTACTTACTGCTCAAGCGACCCTCGTGAACAGACTCAGCTTTTCAACCGTTTTGATATTTCAGAAGGAATTGCCTTTGCAGGCATCCAGCGGATGCTTGCTGGTCCATTCATTTGTAAGCAGGAACTGCAACTGGGCTACGAGGAGAGGGGGAAACATGTAACAACGATTACATTAGGGTTTGGGGTTTTGTTAGCATAAGGGAGTTTAAGCCAGCAATTCAGAAAACAGGGCACTACTGTTCAGGCTTTGATATGTTGATTTTTTTCTTCCCTGAACAAATGGCGGTAGGGTTTTTTTGTCCTTCTATGCTGGCTTTCCAAATAAAAATGGTTTTGAAAAGCCACAATTACAGAGGTTATAAATAAGGCGCAGCAACACAGCTGGCACTGGAACATTTCCAGAACATAATCACCTGTCGCGCGTGCTAATTCCCGCCATGATGAGGGCCCATTATTTCCAGTGGGGTCCGACAGATCTATTGTTAAAAATGTCATCTCTTAATGGAGCAGGTTGGGAATTGTCTGAGCCCTAGCCTGCTTTCCTGTGTCAGCTTGTGTTAAGAAGGTATGTTATTCCTTTGAATGACGGCTTTTTATTTGTCCCAGGCTGGTGTTGTCAATAGAAGGCTGGAGAAAATGTGATTAAGCTACATGGAACCGCAAATTAGCCTGCTATGAAAAGAAACGGCACAAGCAAAACTTTCCAGTAAACATAATCCTAAGGACAACTGAATAGGGTATAAAGTGTGAGGAGAAACACAGTGGTTAATTTTTATAGGTGGAATATTACTTCATTGCAACAAAAGGCAGTTCTCTAACTCCCTTTATTTGAACAGATATTTGCCTTGTGTTGTCCTTTGTGTTCTCAGGGCTTTTCTGTCAGTCTTGAGGGGGAAAGCTCTGCTAATGCCCTTCCAATCTCCTTTAATTTTGTTTTGTTTCTTGACTGAGAAATGCAAACCTCTCCAGTAAGACAGCAATGTTTGTCTCACGTACAAGGAGTTGGAGTCGCTGTCACTTCTATAAGCAGCCTTCTGCTGAGAAATATAAAGATGGTAAGAGGGAGCCCTAACATTTTGACGTGTACCAGTCACAGGACTTAGTAGTAACATCAAGTTGACATCCCTCGTAGGGGAAGGAGTGAGTCCTCGACGGAAATAAGGCCTTATTTTCCTGTAACTTTCATCACTTTCTTTTGCATAGCACTGATTTGGGGACGTTGGATGTTGACCAGTGAGGTCAGGGTTAGGATTACATCCCAACCTGACTGATTTTGCGACACAAGTGGGGCAGAGAGTGTTTCTGCTTGCACTCCCCATCATCTGCTGCTGTAACGGAGCCCAGTGCTCCTATGGAGGCCTCTGCCTATCTGCCCCAATTCCCAAGGGACCATTGGCCGGTTAAAATGGGAATATGAAGACTGTTCATCCTTAAATACCACAAGTTCTTGGGATTTTCCCCGTTAGTGCTCGGCAGCAGCCAAGCTTATTGCGCTAAACCCTACGCATGTTTAATTCTGGCAGCTCCAAAGACTAGTGCACTCTCAAAAGCCAGGTGAGTTTAGTTTCCCTGCAAGGTGGGAAGGTCCCCTGATGCCACAGATGTCCCGTATCCCAGCAAGTCGTGCCAGCCATGCTGGCAGACAGGGCTCAGCTGCAGGCACAAGCAGCAACCGCTGCTGATAAAGCATTCACTGCCAAAGGTCCTTCCTCACGCATTTGGCAACGGATGATTTGTGGAAATAGACCAGCTCCCTCAGCCTCTGTCAGACTTCCCAAGGGTTGGGCCAGGAAGGATTTCACAGAATCACAGCGTGGTAGGCGTTGGAAGAGACCTCTGGAGATCATCTCGTCCAACTCCTCTGCCACAGCAGGGACATCCAGAGCAGGGTGCCCAGGAATGTGTCCAGGCAGGTTTGGAATCTCTCCAGAGAAGGAGATGCCACAACCTTTATGGACAGCCTGGGCCAGGGCTCTGTCATCCTCGAGGTAAGGAAGTTTTTCCTCCTGTTTAGGTGGAACTTCCTGCATTCCAGTTTGTGCCCATTGCCCTTTGTCCTGTCACTGGACACCAAAGAATCTGCCCCCATCCTGTTGATCCCTGCCCTTTAGATACTGATAAAATCCCCTCTCAGCCTTCTCTTTTCCACCTAAACGGCCTGAGGTTTGCATGGAGGTATCGTGGTGCAGCAAGAGCCCATAGCTCCACATACACATTTTTGTGTTTTATCACTTCCTTTCATTTCCTTTTCTCTCTGTGGATTAATAACAGGCCTGTGTGTGGCCATGAGGTGTATCTTTTATGAGCTGTATCCTAGAACAGCACAGTCCCATGGTGCAATTCTTTAAAAAGAAGCACCTCCAGGGCAGTTATGGGGAAGGGATGCTCCTGCCTTTCAAGTGTGCCTGCGTGGGGGTGTGTGCACGTGTAGGAGTTGTTCTCATTACTCACTCCTTGGAAATTAAGAGCACATCTTACACAATGATAACGAGGCATTAAGTGCAGGCTGTGGCTTATTGGATGGGAAGCATGTCAGTTGCATATTGTTGACCCAACAACCTCCTTGTGTCCTCCTAGCCCTTCTCATGGAGGTGCTGGACCCATGCTATTTTATTCAGTGTTGAGTATTTGCCTTTTAAATTTCTCTGATCTCTCTCTTCCTTCCTCTGTGCCTTGTAACTGTTACTTGTTATAAGGACTGGGAAAATTCCCTTCATTAGTTGATGTGAGGCCCTTAAGTTGATGCTGCTACTGGAAGCCCTGGGAAGAAGGTGGGCTTGGGAGATGGTGATTCTTGCTGAAGGCTACAGCTATTTACAGATGCCAATATGGGAGTGTGGAGGGGAGCAAGAGGTGAAAGGAAGAAGCACTCAAAACAGCATAATCAGCAGATGTGGCTTGTTATCAGTGGTGTTACTAGCAAAGCCCAGGAGTTTTAGCCCTTCTTTATTATTTCATAACAAAGTAACATAAAACAAAGCGTTAGCATGAGAATTTTAAAGCACAGTGTATTCACTGTTCCCATGATTTTTCCTCTCTGATTTTAAGATTATCTGTTCCATGTGGACAAGTTTATGCACAAACAAGTTAAGGTCTTATCTTATGCAGCCAGAAGGAAACCCAAAACCTACCGTTAGCAGACTATTTGTAAACTGAGATCCCAGAACGACACAAATCCTGCCTAGGATGAGCAGAAAGGCTCCTCATATTTTTATTTTCAGGTACATCAGGTTTCTTTTTCCAACTCCGTCAGTTGATCTAACAAAAAATATTGACTCCTGAAGTCAATGTTGCCTCATTAATACTAAATCAAGTGTTGCTTCTCATCTCCAAATGTGGCACTTAAAATTGTTCTATGGCAAAGTCACTCTTTTGCAAATACATCAGATGGGACAGTAACAGCGATTTGTACCTCTAAGTAATAGCCTAATGGCTAATGCAAGTAGGAAACCAGAATTTGGGGTTCTTCCTAGACTGAGACAGTTTGTGCTCACATTGATCAATTCCCAGGAAACCTCCCAATCCTGATGCTGTAGGAGAGGTCAGATAAAGGCTGGTACCTCAACAGGCTCATGCAGGGCTAGATCAGGCTTCTTTCACAGCACAACACTGTGCTGCAAACAGTTATCTCAAATTCTGGAGCAATTGGTCCTCCTAGGGATTCTGATGCACCTCAGAAAGCCTCTCTTCTCTTCATGCTTTCATAGGATATATAGAAGTTGTTTCAGAAAAAGCACAGTTAATTGTATCTGCAGTGTTAGGCACATACAGATGAACCCCTGCCTTACCAAGCTTTACAAATATTGAAGAAGGCAGGGCTTGCCACACAATATTTGTGTTTCACAAGGAAGTAGCTAAAGGTTGTTTAAATATTTTATTTTCCATTGTAAATAAAAAATACAAATTGTATATACCCTTAAAGTAAACTAAAAATGAAAGAAACTAATGAAATTGGCGCGCAGCTGGACTCTTCCTCCACTCAATCGAAAGCTCAGACACACAAAATTGTTTGCATAAAAAACTAACACAGATTATTTCCTCTACTTTGATGAGTTGCAAATCCTTCTGGCTGAAGTCAGCGCAGATTCCATTATCCACTGGGTTTTCCAGTCAGGCTTCAGTCTCGCAAAGATGTCATGTCCTTGAATAGCTTTGCTTTGCAAGAGTCAGACCTTTGACTTTAGCTCCACTGTCTGATTCACATACACGTATCAGCTGCTGACAAGAAGACAGGGAGAAGACCTGTGCAGCCTTGGATTTGAGTGATTTAATTGTGAAGTCTTTGACACATCAGAATTGCAGGTGGGGAATAGCATTTTG
>JAVSBS010020221.1:0-13330 GCA_033124195.1 Coracias cyanogaster | reverse complement strand
GTGGGTGTGGGTTTAAACTTGCTACTTCGTAACTTCATTTGATGCCTTTTGTCCTGGGTTCAGCTAGGATAGGGTTCAGGGCTGGCTGGGGAAGGGAGCTCCCGTTTTCATTGAGTGGCTTTAGCAGTGGTTGGAGCAGAGACCGCACATTTTGGGTACTGGGCAGAGCCTTGTGTTTTGTATCACTCGCTTTACAGACTATTTCATTGGTATTATCGTTACTGTTGTTGTTTCTTCTCTTTGAATTGTTATGTCAAACTGTCCTTATCTCAACCCATGGGGTTTTCTCCTTTTTTCCTCCCAGTTCTCTTCCTACAACACAGGGGCGGTGAGAATCAGTGGGCAAAAGGGCTGCTGGTGTTCAGTTGCCAGCTGAGGTTAACCCACGACACCTTTAAAGACTTCTGTTAAAGAAGATGGTGAATAATATCACTTCCACAACAGCTACAGGAATCTTTCACTCCTTTCCCAGTTTGCTCTCTTTCTGGCTGAAGAAGCAGAGTCTGTTTTGTACAGCAGATATTCTGTATCTCATATCATCCTTATATGTACCTTCTGTCATACTGCGCTCTCTTTTCTGAGAGGTAGAGGTCTGCACCATACACCATGTTCAAGATGGAGGAACAATAGGGACTAATTGTGATGTAACCTTTTTTCTTCACCTCCTGTGTGTTCTCTTTTCCAAGTTATTTCCAAACCTTCTATCTGGCTTTTGAGCAGTAAGATTTTAAACCTATTAATTATCAAGATCTTTTTTTGGGTTGTAACAGCTTCCTCGGAGACCATCATGCAATGTATAATGGTCAGATTTTGAACCCGCATCCCTTGTGCCTGACTGTGGGTTTTTTTGCCTTATCCCCACTGAAGTTCACCTGCAGCTTTACTGCCTGTTTCCACAATATTGTTAGCACTAGCAGCAACTCTGTAGGAGCATTTTAAAAATACATAAAAGGACATTGTTAGAAATCTTTCTTGCCTCACTGTTCACCTGTCTTTTTCAAATCCTCTGTAGGTGTGGTTTCCTAGGGCTAAGCAGAGATCACCGTATGAGTCTGCTGGCAATTTTTACCTGAACATGAGCTAAGCATTTATGCCAGTTCTTTCAGCCTTTTAAAGGGTTGCTTCTCTCAGGGAGAACTGTTCCTATTGTTTCCTGCAACATAGATTAAGAGTCTTTGGTGAGAGTCTGTACTGAACATTTTCTGGAAATCCAAATACAGTACGTCAGGTGAATTTCTCATGTCCTCATGCTCATTGATCACTCCAAATAATTTTGAAGGATTTGTCAAGCATAGATTTCCTTCACAAAACTATGCTGATGGTTTGCCTACATCTACTATTTATTCATGTACACACTAATTCTTCTAGCTAGCTTCTACTAGTATGCTTCTACTAGTGTGCCTGGAGTGGACATAGGATTTATAAGCCTGACGCTTTCTGCAACCTTTATTAAAATTCATGTTATGTATGGTACCTTCCAGTCCCCTGGTACTGAGGTAGAACACCACAGCTATGATGCTTGTTATTTCATCCTCAAGTTGAGCATTTGAAGGGATACCATATGGTCTAATGACTTGTTGTTATTCATTTTGATGGCTTAATCTCTTCTGTAATCTATCCTACAGACACTTCAATTTAAAATATTCTGTAACACAACTCCCGTAAAGGAAATTTTTGGCACAGAAACTTTTCCAAGTTCGTCTGAAAAAAAAAAAAGGAGTGCAAAAATAACTTTTGGTGCCCTCCTTATATTTTGACTGTCAGCTGGCATTATGAACTCTCTTACAGTCTCACAGTCGATGATATGGCTGAGAAAGGAGTCATTGATTCTTTTTATGTCTGCAAATTGTTTTCCTCAAGCCATATTTCTAGCCTGCCATATTGTGTTTTCATATGACAGTTTGTGACCATGTCTGTTTTCTGCATTTCAGCATAACTTCCATTTCTTGAGGGATTTTGTCCTTCTTGTTCGTCAGAATCATAGAATAGAATCATAGAATCATTTAGGTTGGGAAAGACCTTTAAGATCATTGAGTTCAGCCATAACCCTACTCTACCAAGTCTGCTGCTAAACTGTCTCCCTATGCAGCACATTTACATGGCTTTTAAACACATCCAGGGATGGTGATTCAAACACCTCCCTGGACAGCCTGTTTCACAATAATGGAATATTTATTTTGGGTTTATTCTTAGCCTTTCCTAACTGGCAGTAAAGCGTGATCGCTGATATGATGTCTCTGAGTATTTTTCCTGTCATTAGAAAATACTTTCTTTTCTAGCTGCACCACTATTTTATCTTTATTTAAAAATAAAGAAGTTTGTTAACTCACTTTTTGAAACTATGCCCCATTGTAGTCGATACCTGGATTTTGTTGCTCTTGTAAGGATGTTGGACTGTTCTTGTGTTTTGATGAATCTGGTTTTATGCTTTAATTAGGGAAATACAAAAGTTTGTGTGTATCATCCCAAACCATGTGCTTTTTAACACTTGTTGGCTTTTCTGTGATTCTTCGGTTATCCTGTGCCTTTTTTTTTTTAATTATTGTAAACGTCAGCGTCCCCATTACATATGGCTTATGATGAAGAGCATGCCTCCTGTATAAGGTCCTTTTGTTTTTAAAGATTTCTGTAGTTCCTAGTGGTTCTGAATCCCTCTTACTTGCACCATTTTCTCTAGCCATGCGTGGTCACTCTGCATTTCTGGTCCTTTGTTTGTTAGTGAGAGCATAAAAAAAAGCCCAAGCAAACAAAAAACAACCAACCAAAAACTATCGGGGAGGCCTTAGCCAAAATATGAAATTGAAGACTAAGGCCTCCCTGGCAATATATGGGTTTTTTTTTAACAGACTAAGCTTTCATTCCAGAAATTCTCCGCCTTTTCCCCCCACCTGTTTGCATCCACACAAATAAAGAGTAATATACCTTCCCTAGCATTTCCAAAAGTCTGCCCAAACTTCTCAGTTCCTATTTTCTGCAGTTGGCTGACAAGTATCCTGCCCTGGGTGAACCTGCTTTAGCAGGGGAGTTGAACTAGATGATTTCCAGAAGTCCCTTCCAACCCCTACCATTCTATGAAGGCATAATCTTAGGTAGTCATATGGCTGATAATCACATTACATGTCACCACAGCCCACCACTATCTTTCTTATGATAGCATCCCTGCCCTCAGGTGTTATCCTCAGTGCCAAAGCTTTTGCCCGCTGAGGACGATCTGCCCCAGAATCGTTCCCTGTCATCAGACTGGCATCTTCTTACCACAGGACTTTCTCTTTCACAGTACCAGTATTGCCAGCTTGAGTTGCTGTTACTAAAGGTGTCGTCGAACAGTCTGCTGGAGTTCCTTGGCCTCAAGATCCAGACTTTTTCCATGAGGATACTGCATTATGTCCTGTGTCCTTGGAGCTGGTAATTCAACTATTTGTACAGTGGATTTGGAATCCATTTGATTGACGTGATGGAGGTGATACTGGGAGTTGTAATAACCATTTATTTTCCCTTGTGCATGCCATCTGTTCACAGACTTGAAAGGCTGGTCATTTGACTGCAGTGACTGGTGGAACAGGAGGAAGTGACAGGGATTTTGCACTTTTCCTGTAGGATTGCTTTTGAGGGCAGGCATAGCCAAGTGTAGTAGGGGAAAGAATTATGCTTAAAGTTCTTTTGTGCAGGCTTTATAGATTTCTGATAATTTCTCAACCTTAGGGAGAGCAGCTTGTGTCAGTCATAGCCCTGTAATGAAGCTGTTTGGCTTTCTCAGGGATGGTGCTAATAGGCTTTAGATGCTAGTGTCAGGATGCTGCCACCTTATGTTTAGAAACAAAAACAGCTTGGATGTTCTTACTAGGAAATATCTATATTAAGGGTGTTTAAGTGACCTTGTAACTGTAGGTCTAGTCTTGAGTGCGAAAACAATTGTGTCAAGTTATACAGTTTGGGTTCCTTTGCTTTCCTTTAGGAATCTGAGACTAAGGTTCTCAGTTGTTTATTTGGTTTTTTTGGGTGTGGTTCCCCCCCTCCCCCATTTGTGGATGTGTTTTTCTTCCTCTTTCCCGATTCCTCCCTGAACTTGCAAGGAATAGAAAGCTGTGTTGTTTTCTAGTTCAGGGTGCCTAGAGACAAATGCCGGAAGGCCTGTCTTTGAAGGATAACATCAAGAGCATGACTTACATCCAGAATTTTATACCTTCTATTTTCTGACAGTGCTTTTCATGGTTCGTTCCTGCTGTCAGTTGGCAACAGCAAGAAGAGCCAAGAAGGCTCTATGAGGCACTGTGTAACCTCCACACCTTTAGATTCATGTTTTAAGGAGTGCTAGCCAGGCTGCTTCCAGTATCTGGGAAAGGCACAAGATAACACTAAATAACCTTCACTGCACATTGGATCATGGAGTGCCCATCTATCTACAATGGGCCTAGGTTGGACAAAAAGTGCTTTTGTTCTCCCTTCATCTGCACATTGGTGTGCACCATCTGGGTGCGTCTGAGACAGTCAGAATTGCTCAGTGCCTCTTGGAACACTTGGCCTTATAGAGGTCTTTTCAACACCTGAAAGAAGTCCAGGGGAAGAATCTTGGACTGGAAAGGATGTCTTTAAGCAGGAGTTTGCCTTCTGGCAGCAAGGAGGATATGTGAACAGACCTGGCTATCTCTATGTATTTGCAAGCATAATGGAAAATTAACTGCTGAATTCTCATACAGTTTCTGAAAGGTGAGAATCAAAGCATTAGCTAGGCTTCTAAGTGAAAAAATGGAAAAAAATGAGTTAAACAAAACTTTGACTGCAGATGGTCTTTCAGCAATGTCGCCCCCTCCTCTGCTTTAAAATTACTCCAGACATGAGACATGTTATGATCATACCACATTTACTACAACTTCCTGTGTTGCGTTGCTAGATGTTCTAGCTGTCCTGTAATGAAAGCTCATCCTGAATGATGGAATCCATCCTGGGGTAGTGGAGGACAAGCCTGCGTAATGCTTATACGCCGTCTAAACTGTTACAAAGTGAAAATAGTCCTGCTGTCATTGTAGGGCATGAGTTTAATCTTTAGCACTTAAGAATTTACCTTGAATTTCTCTGAATTCCTTCTACTAAGTGATTTAAACATTTGCAATGGATAAACTAATAACTAGCTCTGTTTCAGGGAGAATTGCTGTGCGGTGAACTATATATGCCTGTGATTACTATACATGGACAATACTAAATAAATTTAAGTCCAGTTTCTGTGAAGAAAAATTGTATTCAGAGAATTAATTTTTAGCAGAAAGATAATTTTAATTCTGTAAAAAGGAAAAGAAGGGAACTAAAACATCAGCTTTTTTCTTTAATTTCTTTATCTTCCACTGGGATGTAGTAGCCTGTGTGTTGTGTGTTTATGCAGTGGAGAAAACACGAAGGCATTCGTAGAAGCTTTTCTCCACGTTGAACTGCATATATACAAAACCACAGCTCAGCATATAATGACAAAGATTTGCTAGTAGGTGAAAATTAGTAAGAAGACTAGGATTCTTTTGGGAAGTGAAATTTTAATTTGAGGTTCTGCATTGTTTTCACATTCGTAGATGGTATTTGTAGTTTTAAAGTTTGAGTTTTCAGCAGTTTATAGTAAATGGATGTAGTAACTCAAAATTTGATATTACTGTTTGTCTTCTCCAAGCCAGCTGTGGTGCTCTAGAGCCTTGTCATAAGTCTTCCAAACCATGGAGCTAATATTGCTCACAGTGGTGCTACACCAAGTCTTCCTGTAGCAGTGCAGCAAAGTTAAAGTGTGTGTGTGGGTAAGGTTTCAAATCAAACTGTTTTACTGTATTTTCTGTATTTTTTTACTGTATGTTCTCTGCCCTCATCTGGAGTATTGTGTCCTGTTCTGGGCCCCCTGGTTCAGGAAGGACAGGGGACTTCTGGAGAGGGTGCAGCAAAGGGCCACAAAGATCATTAGGGGACTAGAACATCTCTCTTATGAAGAAAGACTGAGGGACTTGAGGCTTTTTGGCCTAGAGAAGAGAAGACTGAGGGGGATCTTATCAGTGCTTATAAATACTAAAAGAGCAGGTGTCAGGAGGATGGGGCCAGACTCTTTTCCGTAGTGCCCAGTGACAGGACAAGAGGTAATGGGCACAAACTTGAACATAGGAAGTTCCATGTAAACATGAGGTGGAACTTCTTTATTTTTAGGGTGACAGAACATTGGAACAGGCTGCCTAGAAGGTAGTGGAGTCTCCATCTCTGCAGACATTCAAAACCTACCTGGATGCTGTCCTGTGCAACCTGCTCTAGGTAAACCTGCTCTGGCAGGGTGGTTGGACTAGGTGATCTCCAGAGGTCCCTTCCAACCTCTACCATTCCGTGATTTTGCAGGTAGTAGTCTCTGAAGGAGACAGCTCTTGAAGAAATAAGAGCTCTGTATAGAGTTCAGGTCTGTGCTTAGAAGCTTTGGTATTGGTATAGTATGTGGAAGCCCTAACTGTGATGCAGAACTCCACTGTACAAGATATTGTATGGAAAAGTTATTTAAAAAAAAAAAAAAGTTTGGGTACCAGCAGTAAAGTTTTATCCTCTTATATTCACTGAGAAATCTGTAGCATGGCTGGGGGAAGGATGAAAAAATTTATCTTTTTTGAATGCTTAAGAACTCCAGTGATGCCTGTTGAAAAGATGTTATCAGCATCATTTGGTGGCTCTTGACTGTTTGATCTGCTGTCAGTTACAGTCATAGAATCATGGAATAGTTTTGGTTGGAAGGGACCTTTAAAGGTCATCTAGTCCAACAGGGACATCTGCTACCTGAGCAGGTTGCTCAGAGCCCCGGCCAACCTCACCCCCAGCACCGCCGCAAGTCAGTCTCTGCAAGGCTGCTCTCAATCCACTTATTCCTCAGCCTCTATTGATGCTTGAGGTTCCTTATTTCATTATGAAGAGTTTCTGTAGGCATGATTTTAGATAAAAAAAACATGTATTTTTTTCTGATTACAAATGCTCACATTATTGCAGTTTGGAGAGCCAAAAATCTTTTGATAGTAATAGCTGAGGTAATAAAGGCTAGGGGCTAAGGCTGGGGATAAAGGAAGCAAGAACAAGTTTTGTTTTGTTGTTTGGTTTTTTTTTATAAGAAAGCTTGATTACTGCCTTATTCAAAAGGAAAGCAAACTTTCTTAATTTCATTAACCAGCACATGAATGCCACTGCTTCAAAATTCAAAGATCTTTGAGTCACCATGTTATGCCATCGTGTTTTTTCAATTGGCCAACTGCTGCTGTAATTCCCTAAGGGGCTTCATAGGTAAGTGGGCTGAAGGGTCTTGCACCATTTTCACAGTAGACCTCCTATCCTTATGGCTTTGTCTGTTGGACAGTGTCGGTTGCTGCATGATATAGTGTCCTGTATTTTTGAGCTTTCTAGGTTTTTCATACTTTTTTCTGATAGAATTTTTTTAGCAAGTTTCTTTTGTTTAGTCTTGCAGGTAAGTCAGGTCTTATTTTGACATCCAGGTCCCCAAGGCTCTCTTTCTTCTTCTTTGGCAGGATATCTTCACAGCATTTTTCCCATGATGGGAGTACCAGAGTGGGGAGTGGAGTGGTTGGAATGCAGGGACATCCATGGAGGTAGTGTTGGGCTTCCTCTTATATTGCAGGGCTGACCCTGAGGAAGTCTCCTATGTGGGTTGATTGTGTGAGTCTATATCATGTGGGTGCACTAATCCCTTTCAGAGTGCATCAGAGGGTAAGGATTTCATTCAGTTTGGTGTAACAGTGTTCTCTTTCGTGTATTTATCAGAAATGGGAGTTCTGTGTGTGTGTAAGCCAGCTATTTGACTGTTTCTGAGATAAGGTGGGGTACACATATGTTTTTTGGTCATATGTTATTTGCCAGATGTTTTGAACTATGTGTAACTAACTTTCCTAGCAGCTCACGAAGGGCTTTGGGGCACCCTCGTGTCAGGAGCCATCATCAAAAGGCAAAGCAGGGTCATAGCAGAATTTTCCATTTACAGGGATGACTTCTTCTGTTATGTAGCAATCAGGATGTTAGCTTTTTTTAGTTTTCTTGAAGAACGAGGGGAGGATGGAGCAGGTTATCAGAGCATAATTGTTTTCCTTTGGCAGTACAGGTGCCCAAGAACCAGCCTGCATTCAAGGAATGGCATGAGGATGTCAGTGTTGACTGTCAGCAAAGGAAAGAAGCTTCTTTCAGAAGCCAAGATCATGAAGCAGAGCCCTTAATTGTTCTGTTTGACTTTCATTGGGAGGTGAGGGTGTGGCGTGGCTCAGACATGCCAAACATGGTCCTGGATGGGGGACCTGTCTAATACATTCGAGGTTGTGAGGGATATCATAGACACCACTGGAGAGGCGTTAGAACCTGATGCTTGGGTTGGACCAGCCTGGCAGAATCATCCTACCATCTGAAGTAATGCATACTTTGCATGGGGGGGCAGGAAGGGGTTTCAAATTCAGTAGCAGAGAGGTCAGTTCAGGGTAGAACACATTTGGGCAGAGAGAAGGTCTGGGGTCCTTTATGCAAAAAGCAAGCACTTGCTGGCTTCCTGGCTTCGGCTCTGATAGCAATGTTCACAAGCAGGTGGGAGGGGCCACAGCCAGGATACACAACTGAATGAGCCAATGGGCTATTTGATGCTATGTTGATGTCATGCCCACCATCTAAGGGGAGGGTTGGCCCCAGGAGGCTGTGAGTGATTTCAGCTATGACTTCAGCCTGCAGCTGGAGCAGGGGAAGCCCGTCTTGGGTGCTGGTAGAGCCTTGTGGTGTATATCACAAGCTTTGTATATTCTTTCATGATTATTATTATTACTACTACTATTGTTTCTTCTCTCTTTGTGTTGTTCTATTAAACTGTCCTTACCTTAACCCACTGAGTTTCACCTTTTTTTTTTTTTTACCTCCCGGTTCTCCTCTCATTACACAGGGAGGAGAGGAAGCAGTTCGTGAGCGAGTGGCTGAGTGGTGTTTAGTTGCCAGCTGAAGTTAAACCATGACAGCCTGGCAGGGAATCTAGATGGTATTCCTAAGTGGAAGCAAGACCTCTGGAATCGTTAAGTTATTGCTCTGCATCCGGATAACTTGTTTGATACTGCTTTCACAGATGTAGAGGGACTGGCCATGCACCAAAGGACAACAGGAGAGGTGAGTAGAGCACCATAAGAAGGTGGGCCAGTGTGTGGTGCGGGAGGGATGATGTGACTGACGGTTGTATGACTAAATTATAGGTTTGGGAGGTTTTTTTTTCTTTTAAAGGTGCAAAGCAGTTAAGTGAAGTGGGATATTGACACTGGATGTGACTTAGGCAAGGTGAGCTATGAAGTAGCAGTTATTTTTCAGGTGGTGTTGGGGAAGTTCAAAGCATCCCTTGTTGTTTGCATTTTACAGGTGGTGGCTGAGCCTCAGTGTGACAGCTTGTAAAGGGCAGAGGCTGGGTAGGCAAGTGGCCAAGGTAAAGGAGGGGGAGATGGGAATCACTGTGGGCAGGCTGCTGTTTTGGGCAGTATCTCATCATGTGCCTTTTGCTTGGTTTTTTTGCAGGTGCTGCAAGCAGGCTTGGAGGAGTGAATCCATGTGCCAATGAGCAGTCCGAGAAGGTGAGGTGGATGTCATTTGGGTTGGTGTCTAAGAGCAGGGAATCATGTGACAGCTCAATGAAGTGTTTCTTTTTGTTGTTGCAGGTGCTGTGCAGGCAACCTTTGGAATTGGATGAACATTTGAGATGAGCTGGTTAGTAGCAAGGAGGAGCTGGTAATTTCTGACAACCAGTGCAACTGGTAGTTTTTTTTTCTATTTCCTCCTTCTCTGTCTTGTGGCCTGTTGTTTTTTGTTATTTGTCTGGCTCTCGGTCCCTATTTTGTTGTTTTCTCCTTCTTGGCCCTGTGGCACACAATGCTATTATTTGTCTTTCCTCCCCTTTCTCTGCCCAGCTCCCTGTCCCAGTTTTGGAATTCCTCCCTCTCTGCCCTGTGGCCTGTTGCTGTTTTGCCGTTCTCTGCCCCACTCCCTGTCCCAAGTCTTTAATCGCTGCCTTTCTGCCATGTAGCCTCTTGCAGATGTGATGTGTGTTTCCCCCGCCCCACCTTTCTCCATTGCTCTCTGTCCAACTCCCTGTACCTACTTGTTAATTATTCCCTCTGTGCCCCCCCTCTGTCTTGGAGCCCATCATGGTTTTCCCTTTCTCCACCTCTCTCTGGCTATCTCCTGCTCCCTGATTTTTAATTTCTTCTTTCTCCAGCTCTGTGGTTCTGGATCCCCATTGTTTAATTCCTCCCTGTAGCCTGCTGCTATTTTCTTCCATTCTACATCATGCTGTGTCTGGTCCCCTGTCCCTGTTTATCAATTCCTCCCTCTCTGCCCTGTGGCCTCTGTGATCTTTTGCCTTTCTTGTCTCTCTGGCCGTCTCTCTGTCACTGTACCTCAATTCCTCCCTCTGCCCTGTCGCTTTTGTCCCTTCTCACTGTCTCTGGCTCCCTGAGGATCCTATTTTAGAATCCCCCCCCTCCTCTTTCTGTACCCATTGCTATTCTTTCAGCTCTCCAGCTCATTATTTTCAGCTCCTGATTTCTTAACTTTTTCCTCTCTGCCCTGTAGCGTGGAGCAATGTGGCTTGTTTTGTTGTGTGTGTGTCCTTGCCCCTTCCCTCTGTGTTGTGCTGCCTGTCCTAGGTTTTTCCTGCATCTCCATCCTACTCCCTGTCCTTCTTTGTTGGTCTCTGCCCTGCCACCTCCCCCTCTTTCGGCTGCCTGTCTTCCTCTGCTGCTTCCTTGCCTGCATCTGTTGGGCTTCCTGTCCCCGTCCTTCTCTCGCTCTCCTGTTCCTTGCCTGTGCTTTCTTGCCATACTCTCCTGTCCAGCCAGCTGCTGCTTTCCGCTTCTAGCATCCTGTGCCCTGCTCCTCATTTTTGGCGGCCTCCACCTCTGCTCATCAGCCCCTCGCTCCAGGAGCCAGCTGACCGACTGTCCATTCCTTGCTGAACAATGGGCCTGGCTCCGGGAATGACTGCTGAGGTGTCCCAGAGGTAGGAGGAACTTCAAGGGCCCTGAGCCCCAGAGCAGACTTGCTCCCGGGATTTGGAATCCTGGAATTAAGTTGAAAAAGACCTTGAAGGTCATCAAGTCCAACCCTTAAGCCAGCACTGCTGAGTCACCACTAAACCACATCCCTTGGCACCACCTCTACATGTCTTTTCAGTCCCTCCAGGAGTGGGGACTCCACCATTGCCCTGGGCTTGGCCTTGACAACCCTTTCAAGGAAGAATTTTTTCCTAATGTCCAATCTAAACCTCCCTGGGTGCAACTTGAGGCCATTTCCTATACTGGGTGTACTGGTGCCCCCCGCCCCCATGACTGGGGGCACCAGGTCCTCAGCTTCACCTTAGCGCTTGAGGTATCCCTGCAGGATCTGATCCTGCTGTGTTGCTCAGTCTCCCCCCAAGCCGGCTTTGGGAGAAGTCAGGAAATGTGCGCGGCATTGTCTGAAATGAGTTGTAACCCCTGGGCATCTCATTTCTTCAACAGGAAGCTGAAGCACAGTGTTCCTGCAGAGAGCAGAAGATGAAAAATATGAATGAAATGCTATGACAGTCCAGGCTAAAACAGTATGTGGTTCAGAAAATTAGGTGTATCCATGTCATTAGATTTATGGTTCCAGACATTAACAACAAAAGTAGGGAAATAAAGGAACTTTATGCATTAATAGAACTCCAGTTAAACTTTTAACTTCAATGGCAACATTACTGTTATGTGCTTTTTTAAAATTGATAAATTATGAAAATTCAGGTTGATTCAGCATCTCAGGCCCACAGAAAGTCCTGCTTCAAAAGACAGGAAGTCTACTTGAGGGTGATCACCTGTCACGGGCAGTAGCAAGTCTGTGAAGTAATTGTGGTGCAGTTGCCAAACCTACTGGTTGCAATGCCCTACAATAACAAAGGAGAGCAATGAATCTAAGAAATCATGAACATTATCAGAACATAATCATCAGCTTTTGACCATCCCACTCTATGTTAGTATTCTGGTCTACGTTCTCACTGAATGTCAAGTCAAAACAAGTACTTCTCTTATCTTGAAGGCTTGATGCATAAATAGCACAAGAGAGACACAGACACCCCCACCCCTCCAACTAGGGCTGTTGAGCAAGTGTGACACCATCAGGTAAGAACAAAAATGTGTCAAACACATGTACAAGTCTTTCAAGAAGGCTGTGCCAACAATAACTTTTGTCTTTTCAAATAAATAATAATAATGATAAAAAATCCTGTGACCCATTACTTTTGTCAGGGATAACTGCATCTATTTTCCCTAGAAATAGATAGCACAATTTTTTTTTCCACATTTTTTTACTACCATTGCATGGGAAAAGTGGAGAAGGGAGGCTTCCTCATAAGCTGTTTTAAAAAAACCACCAAGACCACTGAAATGGTCACTGTGATTCTGTGAAAAATATGCATTACTTTCTGGTTATATACTATACAGTGACAGTATTTTTGCATGTCAAGGGCCTACAATATTTTATTTAGAGTTCAACTCCAGAATGATATAAATTCATTGTTAATTGATCAGCTCAAGAAATCAGGCTGAGCTGATTAACCCATGTGCAGTTAATTGCTCCCCAGGTGCTGCCAATGAGGAGGGTTCCTGCTCCCGCCATCCCAGAATGCAGCTGAGATCCCTATAAGTAGCCTCCTTATCTTAGTGCTGGGGTTGTTTGTGTTGCAGTCTGCTGAGAGGTCCTAGGAGAGTCTTCAATTTGATCAAGAATAAAGTTTCAGAGAAAAACAGACAGGTACAGATATTGGGCTGGAGGTTGGGTGTAAGTGTTTTCAGAAACAGTAAGAGTTCTTAAAATATCTTCTGGGGTTGTGGACTTCATAAATGAGCTTATCTTTTACTGAAGTTGTTACCTACCTTCAGGGTAGGATATTTACCAAGGTATTTCTAGCTCTGAGTTAACTAACAATTATAATGCTGCGGGAGGGCCAGTGGGGCTGGGTGCTCCTGGGAGTGTTGTCCAGCTCCAGTGGGAGTTGTATCTCAGCCAGAAAGTCAGGTAGGTCATGGAAGGGATATAAAGGGATGGTGCTTCAGGCTTAGCTTAGCCTGGGTGGTGTGGTACCTGCTGTTGGAACAGGTAGCTTGGTGCCTGGGAAGATGTAGGTGCTTTAAAAAGGCAGTCACTGTTCAAGAGTGGCTTTGGGACCTCTTTGCAGAGTCCTACTTCCATTTTCTAGCTCAGAAGGTCTTTGGGGCCCTTAGGGGGGCTAGGGGATTGCTAAAGAAAGGCTGGTGCGCCCTATAATTTAACATAGCAACAGACCATGATACTAAATCTTCCC
>JAVSBS010020219.1:6938-22041 GCA_033124195.1 Coracias cyanogaster | reverse complement strand
CCACCCCCCGAGGCCTGTCGCGTCCTGACGACCCCCCCCCCCCCCAGATCCCGGCTCGGCCCTCGGCAAGGCAGTGCCTCTCCCTATTGCTGAACCGACCTCCCCCCGAGGCTACCCCGCTTTGCCCCAGCTGCCTCCCTGCCTGGTCCTGTGGGTGTCACCCGGTCACCCCCCCATGCCCCACGCCCTCGGGAGCTCCGGCCCCGAAGCTGCACAGGGTGGGTGTCCCTGAACAAGCAGGTCAAGACCCTCTGTGGCTGTCTGCCCCATCCTGCAAACCCCGGCTGGGTGATGTCAGGCTCCATCCCAGCAGGGCAGGGATGCCGCCCTGCAGTAGGATTCTCCTTTCCCGGTTTATATTCCCTGCTTTCCTTGCTTCCATTCCACGTCCTCTCACAGCCCTGCCATCCACACGTTTCTCTAACCCCTTTTTTTTACTGGGAGCAACCTGTTGGAAAGGGCACCTAATTCCATCACCTTGGTGTCCTCAAGGTAACCGCTTCCCAAAAATATCAGAAGTGAGGAGCGGGGCCTGGCTGTTCCCAGGCGTGCAGGGTCCCACGTCCTGCTCCCTTCGCAAGAGCCACCCTCGCCGGCACCCTCTACCCTCCCACCCTGACTTGTTCTTGACTTCAGGACCCGAGACTGGCTGGTGACCTGTGGAGGTGCAGAGCCCAGCAAAGCCATCCTGGAGCTACAGGACCCACGGCACTGTGCCCTCGCAGGAATTCGCTTTCATCTGAATTATCCTTTTCAGTACAGCAGGATTCAGAGGCTCAAACGGGGCAAACCTCCTCCGCAAACTGGGAGACATCGGCACATGGGGATTATTCCTCCACCACCCTCCCCGCACTCCAGAGGAGGTTAATAGAGTGTAAGACCCAGGATTTGCACGGGCCTCTTTTCAAATACTTAGAAGCTACTGTTCACATCGCAGGGAGGTCAGTGGCTCTTTAAATCATTACTCGCTGGGATTACTTCCCTTACAGGCTCCTCTGTAGTTTTTAATTCATTTGAGCTGCTCTTTAGCAGCAGAGCCACTCGTTTCGAAGGCAAGGAAGCGAGTGCAGAGGCTTATAGGAAGCTTTCTATTAAAAATTCATCGCAAACTCTGCCTCAGAGCTCTCAGGAGCCCGGCGCTCAGTAGGGCCATGCGGGTGTCTGGATCTATTTTGTAGTTAAGGGAAGGGGATCTGAGAGCAGCATGCAGGGAGGGAGCGTGCTATTCATTCATAAATCAAACAACAGATGCTGGGTCCAATGGGGTGCACAACGGTGACAATTTTTAACCCCTGAGTGTCACCGCTAAAATGAGGTCCCAAGGGGCAATTACGGGCGCTGCAGGCAGAGGTTCCTGCGGGAGGAAGCTGCGGGGCTCGGGGGAAGAAATAAGGGGAAACTGGGAGGGGGGAGAAAAGGCAGTGGCTGCCCCAGCCATAAATCAGGGGGAAGCCTGTGCTTGGGCGAGGGACCAGCTGCAAGAGCCTGTTGACGACTCCAGCAGGGCTGCACGGGGCTCTGCTCGGCGGCTGCTGCGCCCCGGGCTCAGGCGATACCCGCATTGGGGAAACCCTTCTCAGCACCCGCTTCCAGGGCCAGGGCGGCAGCTCGACATCAATTCCTGAGCCAGGACATCCATTAACCCCCTGGGAGCCACGCTTGCCCAGTTCCACCTTGCTGTCTGCATATGCAGCCCTGGTGCCTGGTGTCCCGGATCCTTGCTTGGGGCAGCAAGAGGAGGAGGAGGAGGAGGAGAAGGAAGACTTTAGCAAGAGTTTCAGATCCTGGCATGAAATGCCGTCAGTGGGGAAAATCAATCTGAGATTCCCACCTGGTTGCACGGGCCCAGGTTTCATCCACCATCATTTGAATGACTAGAAAAGGCCACAGACAGAGAAGTGGTCGCTGGTTCTCCTTACAGCTTTGGAGCTTGCTTGGCCTCCCAGTTCTCTTCATTTTATACCAGCACATTTTGTTACCAATCCCCATTTTAACCAGCATCCACAGGGAGATGCTCCACATGCACCCACATACACATCTTTGGCCACTTGGGGACCAGAGCAGTGAGCCCAAGGCTCACACCGGTGTGAACTGGGAGTGAAGCTGCTGCCGTTGGGGGATTTACCATCTTTCTAAAGAACACAAGAGCCAGGACCCACTGCTCCCCTGGCACCAGCCGCTGGCACCACCCTGCACTCCGGGCATAGCACAAATACTCGAGCGCGTGCAGCACCGACGGGATGAGACAGGGTTTTCAAAAGCTGTGAAGGGTCTTAGGAGCACGAGTGCGATTGACGTGAATCCTGCGGTTCTGAAGTCATGAAAGTGCCATTCTTCATTGTTCGGGACCACGATTCTCCTCTCCCCACAACGCCCGACAATGAGGAGCATGTTCAGGGCTCACATCCTCTGTGCTATTGATAGCACGGCCGAGCTTTTTGGAGCGTGGGTCCCATCTGCCACTTCCACTCCTTTTTAAAAGATCCTAATGACTGTCAGATCCTTTTAGTTCTTAATTAATTTCAGAGTTCAACTGCAAATAGGAAACAAGGCAGCTTTTGCCCTTACGCATATGAATATTACTGTTCCATTTAATGTGGTTACTGGTGGAATGCTGTTATTCATTCCTGCCTGCAATAAAAGCCACATGTTTTTAAAACTTTGCACTTGAAAAAACTTTTAGGAAAGAAATCAAGTATGTTTTGTATGCATGGCATGAGATAAAAACTAGTCATAAATATTCAAAGAACAGTTAGAGCTTTATGCTTGATTTAAACAAGTGAACAGAGAAGTACGACGGCTGGAGTAAGCGCAGAATGAAAGCCCAATGCTCCTTTAAGAATGTGCTTATGCAGAGAAAAGGAACTATTCATGCAAAGGTTATGGAGCACCTAAGGACATCCCATCTCCTCCAAAAATGCCCAAAGGTGGATAGCACAACTGGAAACGTTGGGCTTTGTTCAGAGCTATTCAAGTTCATGGAAGTTTCTCTCTCTTTGGGGGTTTCGGAGCAGTTTTAGGGGAGTGCGATGCCTCGTGCCAGACCCTATGGGGAATGAGGACTCTACTTGCATGGACGCATCTCCAACATATTTGTTCCCCATGTTGGAAGGCAGATGGCTGAAGTCACGATGAGCATTTTGTGGGGCTTCTCTGATTCCTGGACAGACCTGCCCCAGAGCCTGGCCCAGCTGGATCCATGAGGGAAGGGACTGAGCAGCAGGGTCCTGGGCAGTGCCCGTCCCACGGCTGTTCTGCTGGAGCTGGGGGTGATGCCGAAGCCCTTCAAAACCCAAAACGCGACAGGGGGAGAAATAAAAAAAATTCCAAAGGAAAGAAAAAGGGGAAATGTCTGGATGGTGGAAAGAGGAACCGAAAGGCACATGACGACAAGAAAAGTACAACAGGGTCGATGCAGAAAAACACGATATGATTTCTAATTTTGAGAAGAAGCAGTCGGAGGAGTTCCTGTCACGAAAGGGCTCCCGGGCAGTGAGCCGAGGGCCAGGGCACAGGGAAATCCTCCTGCACGTGCTTCAGCAAAGCACTCTTGCGACATGAAAAGGCTGCAGAAAGTGGTTTCTTGCCTTGGAAAAGAACCGTGCATTGGCAAAACTGCCCCGTCGCTCATCCCCATCCCTGGTGGGGTGGGAAAACCGACCTCCTGTCCCTGTGCAGTGGCTGAGTGAGCAATGGGGTTTCCCAAAGAGCAGCCTTCACTGCTGTTCCCTACAGCCTGGCCTGGAACGTTGGAGTGATGCTGGGTATTGAACGGGCGCTCAGTGCTCCCGTGCTCCGCTGAGGCTGGCAGGGAGCCCGCGGGGACCCTCGGATAAGGGTCTCGCATCCAGACCCCGAAGCAGCGGCTGGGGCACGTGCTGGAGCCCTGGCAGGGTGGAGCAGCCACATCATCCTGAGCGAGGCTGAGCTGAGCTCTGGCTGCCGAGCGAGCCCTTTGGGGAAGTCAAACCTGAAGAGAGAGAAAGGAAACCCCGGGAGCACTCACGTTCCCACTCGCTACCTCCCCACGAGGGGCACTTGGTTGTTGGAAAACGGCAGCCAGAGGTTTCGCTGCTTCAGGGCTGTGATGTCTGCAAATACCTCTTGGATGTGGGGGCAGAAATAGGTGTTTGTCCTCCTGGCGAGGGCGGGAGGGGGGTGGCAGCTGCCTGAGACACCGCTGGCGTCAGACAGGGAACTCCAATTTCCCTTTTGGTTCAGGCCTGATAGAGCATCTTAGGGTCACATCTCAGCAAAAGCAGCTTTACAGACAAGTGCAAACACACCATATCCGTTTAACTTCCCTGCGGGACATCAGCATCGCAAAGAGAACCCAGCCCGGTCACCTTGAGGACACACAGCTGATTTGAGAGCCCCAGACACCCCTTTAAGCAGGCAGCCCACAGATGTGCTTTCCATGGTGGCTTCATGCATGCATTGTTTGCATCGTGCTCCCAAGAGGGTGATGGGGTTGTGCCACCTCACGTTGACCAACTACAGGGCAGTGGAGATGCCTCCTGGCATCTTTGCTGAATTTCCAAATCCCTTGCTGGAATATCCTCTTGCTGGAGGTGATGAGTTTCAGCCCCAAGCATCAGCCAGCGATGCTTCAACGGGAAAGCCACCAACATGCCATGGTGACACCAACATAGGCTTCTCCTCCCCTCCTGCCTCAGCCCCAGTGCTTCCCCATCTTCCCCCCGAGGTGGTTACCCCACATCTCTTGCCTGGGCTGAGCTCTGATGGAGGCAGAGCCGGCGGGTTGGGAGGGAGGCAGATCACAGGAGGTGCTTTATAAATGCGTGGTTTATAAACGTGCTTAATCCAGCAGCTTTCATCCACACGAGGGTTTTCCCCACCTGTCTGCAGGCAGGTTGAGCTTTGCAGAGCAGAGCCAGCACAGGGTGGCTGATAGCTGCTCTCTAGCAAGAGAACAAATTGGAAAAGCCCCTAAGGCTGCTATTTAAAGGCAGAGGTCAGGGACAGGAAGAATCAGACCAGCTGTAGCAATGGAGCCCAATGAAGCTGAGAGGTCCACACAAAGACACGGCACATACTGCTGGAGAAACGCAACCAGGAGGCTGGCAGCACATTTCTCCAGCCCATTGCGATGCTGCTTGGTGTGGAGCAGGAGCAAAGGGCCAGCAGCGCACAGGTCACCTGCGGGCAGCTGCCTGCTCAGCCCCACAGGCAGAACCTGCATCTGCATCCGATCATCACCCCAGGTCCACCTCACTTGGGTTGCTCCTCAAGTAGCTTGCCCATAACATCACCGCCACACAGAGGTCATTAACTCTGCCTTATAGCTCAGGGCAGAAGATACAGATGAGCTTTGGGCTGGCACAATGCCTGTGCCAGGATCACACCCCGAACATTTCTGTCAATGCCACACATTGGCCCTTTTCCACAAAAACTAAGGCCCTGGGCAAGGGCTGGCTCTTGCCATGCGAGGTGTTTATCATCCCTGTGTGATCAACCCCTGATTTCTGCCATCTCCACTAGACTTTTTGGCAACCTGCAGGAGAACCAGTGAAGATCCTCTAGCAGTGACACGGAGCAACCTCAAACTCTGTCATCAATGACTCGCCTACAGCAAAGTAGTTCTAAGAAAACCAGCCGCTGGTTCCAGCTGCAAGTTGTCCCACAGGCTCGCACCATTTTTTCCAGGTTCATTTGCTTTTTGCAATTATTCACTACTTTCACTTCTATTAATAACTCCGGGCAATGCTATTTCACAGCAGGGCTGTGGTTGGGCCACTTTGACTAGATGGGCTCCGGCTTGCGTTCCTTCTGCTCCTTCCTTGGATTATTTTTTCTGATGCAAACTTTTTTTTTCATATTTGCCCTTCCATAAAGACTCATCAGCATGAATTTGTCCAACATCCCGCACCAATAAGTCTGATGGTTGTAGAGTAATGCCAGAAAACAAGCCCCTGGGAGGGTTCAGCCTGCGATTTTCCCCAGCATTTGCACATCCCTTTAGGCACAGAACAAATCCCTGACTTGGAGGAATTAGTTACAGGCTAAAAACGACGCAGAAGGTACTTTTCTGGTTTCTGGCTATGAACTCAGACAAATCAAACGTGATGTTATTTAGGGACCGCTGTTAAGTCACTCATTGCTCTTCATCCATCTCCAGCAGCTTGTGAAGGGAACCGTGCCTGCTTGCCTCCATTGAACCCTCAGCCCTGCGCTCATCAGCGTAAGCTCATGGGTTTTTTTGCAGAAATTTCTTATAAAAGTTCATATGCAAGCAGGAGGTGCCTGTCTGGCTGGGTCAGCTGGCTGACACCACGAGCAGGCTCCTCGCCCCTGCCCAGACAGCAGCCTGGGAAGTTGGAGCAGTTCAGCAGCAGGTTGGGGCTGGAGACGAGAGAAATGGAGAACTTGCCCAGACACAACGGTAGTGGCTTTCAGTCTCGCACAAGCAGACAGATCTGTGGGGAGAGAGGGGATCTTATCTGCAAAACGCAACCTCAGCCGTCGTGGGGTCTGAGCCACTCCATGCCTGCCTGGCCCTCCAAAACTGGTGGTTTTGGAGAATGTTTTTATGTTTTCTCCTCCAAGTGAGCGGTGAGCCCTTGCTGGCAGGGTGCACGGGCTCTGGGAGAAGGCTTTGGTGGGGAAGCAAGATGTCTGGGTTTAAGCCACAGCTCCCCTGGAGCCTTCCTAAGGAGCCTGGACGTGCTGCACAAAGCTCCCCAGCAAGTGCTTCGGTTCCTTGTCTCCCTTGGCCACGGCAAAGCCACACCAGACCCTGCCACGCAACACGGTCCTGACACCACCTCCCCATCTTGGGAGCGTATCCCAACACCCCTGCTCTTGTTGGACCTGATGAGGGTATTTCATCTCCTCTGACATGGGGTGGGATGGTGAGACTGACTGCCCGAGCAATGATTTCTGCAGGGCGTTGGGTCAAACGGCGCCTGTTGGCTGTCAAGGCAGAAAGAGGTGAAATGACTAAAAGATGCCACCTTAAGGGCTTGGCTAACCCACCTCCTACACAAAAGCGTTTTGACTTGCCAGTGAAGGAGGAATCCCAGTGCAGCTGGTCCCATTTAACCCCTCCTGCAAAGGGCATCTGGCTCCCAGTGCAGCTAGGATGGAGGTCCCGGGAGCCAGCATCGCAGGCAATCTGCTTGTCCCACCATGGACCCAAAGCTTTGATTTTATGGCTCCCAATCCCTCCCACCATCACAAATTCAACCTTTTCCATGGGCTCCCTTCAGCACTGCTAACCAACCACATTTGCCTTCTGCCCAGCCAGATCCAACCACAACACGTAGAGCCACATTTCTCAAGAATAACGTCTCCTCCAGCTGGGGCTCCTGGCAAAACAAGCCCCAGAGGGTGGATAGGCAGATATTTCTAGTAAATATGAGCAACATTTTTGCATTGTAATAATATCCTATACTGCTGTCTCAGACTGAGTGAAGATGAACTCTGGCATCGCTGCAGGGATGAGCCCCTACGAACAACAGGAGAAAAACTTGTATTAGTGGTTCCGGCTGGCACGGTTTGGGCTTGACAGAGTTAACCGAAGCAGGTGCTGATCAGGAACTACCTCATTTGCATCAATTATCCCACCGAACTCCATCTGAGGGAGGAAGGTGATGGGGAGAGTTGCTGAACTGCTCAGCTCCAGGCTCCCAGGAAACCCCTGATGCACACCAAGGTCCCACCAGCACCTGCTCCACCACAAAACATCTCCATAATCCTGACTCAAACCCAGCCCTTCCTACAACAGACCAGAAGTCCCCAAACTGATCAGAGAAAACAAGCAGTGATGGATTTGAGCAGCCCAAGAGCGGCTCAAGCCTCTGCTTGTGATCACAGGGCTGCCATGCTTGGTGGAAGCAGAGCTAACAGGGAGGAGAAATCTGATATTTTGTGGAAAAAAAACAAGTGAAATGAAGTTCTGTGCCCAGCTTGAGGTGCAAAAGCACACAAACGGCACTAATGTGGAGTAAAATAGGGTCTGAAAAGCTTTGCTCCTTAGAGGTCCCATTAGCTGCAGAGGTAGAGAAGGTTTAAAGCCCGTTCATGGAATCCAGCTTCCATGGGAATGGGGCTGAGATGCTGGTGGGTGTCCCACCACCCCACTCAGGGATAAGGAGCTGGGGCTGCTCCTCCCATCCTGGCAGTTTTGCTGAGCTTTATGGAAAAAAAAAATGGTAGGCTCGCTCATTCGGCGAGATTTTTCCAAACCCACCCAGGGCTCATAAAAAAAAGGTGTTTAATTACAGCGGTCAAGGTAATTGGGCACAAAAGTGGCCAGTAAAATGCAGCGCGGTGCAAAGGAGCTGCAGAACAAGGGTTTAATTTTGGAACAGCACATCTGATTTAGTCTTTACGTTCTCTGGCCGGCGCTTTCTCTCTCCTAATGAGGGAAAACGGCTTGGCCTTTTGCAAATCCCTGCTAAGTGCTTTATTCCTGACTTGAGGTCACTGAAATCACGGCACCGTGCTCTGTCCTTCAATTATCTCCATGCGTATGCTTCCAGTTTAAAGGGAAATGGCGCAGCTCCTGTCTGGCATTTAATGTCTGCCAGGCTGTGAAGAAACAACCTCCCCGGCTGTTCCGCACACCCCAGTGACGCTCAGCCCCGGTCCCAGCTCGAGCATCTCTCGGCCACTCGCTTGCACCCACCGCCACTGAGCGTGGGGAGCAAGATCCCTTTCAATGCTTTGTGCGTGGTACCAACAGGAATGGAAACAGGCGAGTTTTTAGGGTTTGTAATTGAGTGTAGCTTCCTCCCAGGCTTTTTGGCTTCTCACTGGGGAGAAGCCGAGCTGCAGCCGGGGATATTCCCATAACAGCCCCGCCAGTGGCAGTGGCTGGACGTGCCGGTTGGAAACGTGCTGCTCCCGGGAATAACCCACATGCTTGCTCCAGAGAGCAGAAAGCAACCGCTGCAGTCACTCACTGAGGTTTTCCTCCAAGAAAACTCCCCTCCAGCTGCAAGAGCAGCTCTGTTTAACCAACAGCCACCTCACAGAGACACGGAGCTGTCAGCTCCATCCTGGGATGCTGGTGCTGCATCCAGAGCCACGCGAGAAACCTCTTGCAAAGCCCTGGCTGAGGTTCGTTAACGCAATGAGCGTCTCTTAATGACCAGCTCTCCTTGTCCCATCATAACAGGCACGCTTGCCATCAGCATGCGGAGAGTTTGCGACACCCTTTGTCTGTCTGTCTGTCCCAGTGCCAGATGGAGCCCTGGCCGGGACCCAGGTAGCTCAGAGTGTGTGAGAAGCCGGGGCAGACTTTGGTCCAGGGTTGTGCCGCTAACATCATTCCTACCATTTTGTTTTGGTTTTTTTAGAAGCTCTTTTAACAAAAACCATGCTGCCTTATGAAATCACATCCCAATATAGCTGCCATAAACACACACACACACAGCGACCAGAAAAAAAAAACAAAAGCAGCACTGGAGCCCTAAATCCCATCATTACCAGGAGAAAAGACCCTTAGAAGGTGCCTCCTCCTGGCCGGGCTCCTTGCGCCAACAGCTCATGGCTATGAGGTCAAACCCCACCATGATGCCAATGGCACCAATGATGGTTGATGCCCTGGCCCCTGTGGGGTGGGCTGAGGGGGGTGCACGGCCGATGCTGGTAGGAGTTCAGGGCATCACTGGCACAGTTCTCACTACCTTGAATCATGGGCATGAATCTGGTGGCACCTCAGAGACACACATCCCTGGTGGGATGCTCCTGGCTGGAGTGACAGGACCAGTCATGGTGTCAGGAGGTCCCTTTCCATCTGTCATGGGGAGAGTTGCATCTCCCCAGGTGGAGATACCAACCTTGGAGCCAACCCTCCATCCAGGATCCAGCCATCCCAGAAGCAACGGTGAGGTCTCTGCAGGGCCCTCCTGCACCACAGCGATTTTTTTTAAAAAAGGCCCATTTTTCAGTGTCTCCTTTTCCAAGGTCTTTTTCTTTTTTTTTAAAATCTCTCCCTTCTCCTCCTATTTTGGTTGTTTTTGTATTTTCTTTTACAATAGTTTGAGTAATATGTTCCTCATGTTCCAAAAGCACTCGCTGCTTCCAGTGGGAATGGAAAATCATTGTTTCTTTTGCTTTTCGCTTTTCTTTTTCTTTTTAATATGTTTATGTTATGGAAAATACCGCCAGATTGCAGACGCGTCGGCTGTCCTGCTTGCTTGAAAAAAAAAAAAAATTAAAGCATTTTTAGAAAGACAAGAGCCAAGGAGAAGGAGGATAAAGCTGCAGTTGAAGGCTGTGCCCGGCACCCCGCAGACACTGTCGTGGCCAACCCGGGTGTTGCTTTAGGCTATTGGTGCATCCCAGCGTCATGATGGTCTGTACAGCACCCAGGGCCGCATCCTGCCCTCTCAGAAGTGGCCGAGACAGGATGCTGGTGTCCTGCGTGGGAGGTGGGTGCTCTCCATCCCCCTTTCCCACACACCCTTCTCTGCCGTGGGTGCCCAGGAGGGAGCTGCTCCCTCAGGGATGCTTCTGCAAAGGGTCTCACTGGCCCCACCAGTCAGGAAACCACATTTGTCACCGGCACGGCAGCTGCCCTGGTGAGGTCAGCGATGTAAAAGGAAGAGGCAGAAATGGAGAGAGGTTTTTCAGGACAAGGCACGAAGCAGCAGGTCTGCACAGTGAAGGAGGATTTGTGTTTACAAGCGAAAGGCTGAAGCATCCATGGTTTGAGCCAGCGCGAATGCTGAGGATGCTTCCCCATACTGCAGCACGCGTCAACAGCCGGCATATAACCAGGGGGACTGGACTGGGTTTGCAGCAGGTCTTCACTCATTTTTCCTTGCTACCCTGTGTCACCACCCCAGGGTGCTGCTGTCAGCACCCCTCAGCCTGCTGCACCCCAACATCTCTCCTCTTACAACACAAGGCACATCCTTGCCCTGAGAAGCAGTTCTTCCTTCACCTCCCCACTCCCACTGGCTTCTCCTGCAGCCATGCACGATGAATCCGTGTTCAGCAAGACGCTCAGCCTCAGATCTGGAGCAGTGTCAGCAGAAGCTGGTCAGTGACCAGGGGACTCACCTCAGCCACGGTCATCATGGGGTCCACAGAGACCCCACAGCTGTTCACCGTGGGTCACTGGTTATACCAGTGGCTGGGCAAGGCTGAAGGGTTTTCGGCCAAGAATTGAAGATAAAGGCTGCCAGGATCTCCAGGATTAAAGGGCTGGGAGCACAGATTCAGCCCCAGCATTTGTGCCTGTTCCTTCCCTGGCACATCAGAGGTGAAGCACTGGAGCCAAGGAAAAGCAGAATGGGAAGCTCATGCCTCTGGATCCTGCATCACTTGCACATCCAATGGACATCACCTCTGCAGCAACACTTTCTTCCCACCTTGGACATACCCAGAAGAAAAATCGGGTGTAGATGCACCCAGTAGCATGAGGCAGAGGGGAACTGCTGAGCCCCAAGTCCCCTCGCCAGCACCCCAGTGCCACTGGAGACCTCCTGGCAGGTTTTTCCATGTTCTCCCCTCCGTTCTTCAGGCTCGTTCAGGGAGTATTTACAGCATGGCCCATGGCTCGGGCTCATCGCTTCAGATGGGAAGTCACATTCTTGCTCCTAATGTCGACCATGTGTGGATCTGAGCCTGCAAACATACAGCTCATTCTTTGTTTCCCAAACCGTACGCGGCCAAGACAGTGGACCGCAAACACTGACGACGTATCAGAGGAGAAGAAATCATCATGAATTAAAGTGCTCAGCAAAGAAGAACGCCACTGTCTCTCTGCTCCTATTAGATCATAACAAGGTGATGAGAGACAATGGATTTATACTTGTTCCCACACACACAAATATATTTTAAAAAGAAAAAAAAAAAAAAAAAAGACATGCCACCAGTCAGCAGGGTTCCCTTGGAAAAGGCGAAGCCACTGGCAGGCAAGCAGGAGCCAACGAGCTCCGAGAGCACAAGCCTTCCCCAAGAGGGGAGGATGAATGGAGGAGAACTGGATTTCATAGCCCCACACTGTTGCGCACCAGCCCCCCGGCATGTGGGGCAGCACCGGAGCTCCCTGAGCCCCCCACCCCCAGGGAGCTGAGGGGGCAGGGGGAGGGTTTGTGCAGGGGTAGAGGGGTGCAGGGACCTGGGGTGGTGAATGAGAACATGTTTTGGTTGAGACGTGGATTTAGGAGAGCTCCTGGGAGGGCAACACTCATGAGTGTCTGAATGTCCACAGGTGTTACGATGCTCATGGGTGTGCAAGTGTCCACAGGGATTGTAATGTCTTAGATGTGCAAACATCCATGGGGATTACAATGTTCATGGGCATGCAAACGTCGAATCATTTAGGTTGGAAGAGAAGGATGCTGGCCTGGTTCTTAGATGCATAGATTAATAGCATTGTTTTGGTTGGAAGAGACCTTGAAGATTGAGTCCAACCATTCCCCCAGCACTGCCAGGGCACCACTAACCCATGTCCCTCAGCACCACATCTCCACGGCTTGGAAGCCCCTCCAGGGCTGGGGACTCCACCAAATAACAACCAAAAAAACCCCAAACTCAGCCCAGTGTCCAGGCTTTCCCTTCACCCCTGCGAAAGCTCCATCTGTTCCCCTCCAAGAAATACCACCTTTTGTGGAAAAAAAAAACCCAAAGTGACCCAAAAATACCCTCCTCTGGATGCCTGGGTAGTAGTGTAAATAGTTTATTTGCTCTTATGCCAGGAACAGACCAGGAAAGTAACATGAACTGCTTTTATAAAACACGTCTAATATTGCTAAGCAGCAGGTCTAGTACTAGAAAAAAAAAAACATTAAAGAGAACACGCCAGCGCGGGGTGAGAAACTCCTCAAAAAACCACCTTTACGCTTAAGAAGGTGAGAAAAACCTTTGAAACCTTCGCCTGATGGGTTCTTAATTTAATTGGGGCATTTTCTTGGGTGGCTCGAGCTCCTCTTCGGGGGCTGGCGTGTTCTCTTCAGCCGGGCGAGAACGCGGAGCTGCTCTTGAAACGGCCGGTAAATAGGTAATAAGCAGAGGTTGGTCAATGCAGTTGAGCCCCGAACTGTCCGTTTAGTTAAATATAAAAACCAAAAACTATAAGTTAAAATAACATTCAGATTGTATAGCACAGGCTGATGCGTTTGTTGGGTTTGTTGTGGTTTTTTTTTTTTTTTTGGTTGTTGGTTTTTTTTTTTAAACAATATTTACAATATTACCCGGAGGCTAAAGTGGGAATAAAAGAGAAGTGTAAAAACGATAAAAAACTGCACCAATCTTGTAGCAAAATATCTGTACATTTGAAAACAGATTATCATATAACTACACATTATCCAAGGGGAAAAAAAAAAGCAAAACAAACAAACGAAAAAAAAGGACCTTCACCAGTGGTTCACATAAGCACGACATAAAAGAAAAAGAAATTCAGTGGTTAAATACTATACAATAAATTTTACAATTAACAGAGCGATGCGATGAGCCCGGGGAAGTTACAGCTGGAAGCAAAACGGAGCTTGGAAAAGTCCCAATTCTTCTCTTCCGTCCAGTTCTTCGCAGCGGAGACGGCCGCATAGCCCGGGGCAGGGCTGCGGGACACCGCCGAAGGAAGGCTGGGAAAATGCTGAGAAATCCCCCGGGATCCTCCGCAGGGAGCGGGATTGTCCACGGAAGCGGGAAGTCGGGGAACGCATCCCGCAGAGCAGGGCGCGGGAGGGTTCTCTGCGCGAGGAACTGAACGGCGACGGTCCTCAGGAGCCTAATACTGCTTATGGAGCTGTTAATTACCTTAGTGCTCGTTAATAAACACGCTGTTATTCCAAAGCTGCCTCTAGCTGAAGAACACAGCACATGGCTTGGCCCCACCACCACCTCGGCTGGTGCATTTAAACACGGTTGTCCTCCCCCCTTCCCCAGCACCTCCAACCATCACCACCTCACCATGAAGCCTCCTGGTCCTTCCCCGCACACCCCGCGGTCGCTGGCGTAGGTGGGACCCCAGCCCGGCTATGGTGGGATGAAGGTCTGGAGGTGCTGGGAAAAGGGGCTCTTCGTGGAGTTGTTTCCACACGGAAACCCCTTAAATGTCGTCCTTTTTTCCAAAAAAAAACCCCAACCAAAAGCCACTAGGTGCAGCCGCCGCCAGCACAGGCGTGCATTCAAGAGCCGAGCACGTCCCAGTATCACCAGTTGGGCTGCAGGTCAGAGACTGGTCGCTAACCTTTCATATCATCCAACCAAACTGAACACCCAAAAAAAGGAAAAAAACCAACACGTATTTTTACATTTTGGTTAAAAATCCTGAATAATGTATTGGTGTAAAAAGATACCCAATCAAATCAAGTCCTATTGCTTCGGTTAATTTGAGCAGGTTCTTCAATTTTTGTGGTGTTTTTTTTTTTTTAGGCACTTGTTAGCTATGGGTGAGTGGAGAGCCCGGCGCTGCTGTTCCTACGCAAGGTCTTTGAGACCTTCGAGAAGGTGCCGTTTGCTGTTCCCAAGGCTGTAGATGAGTGGCAGAACATGGCGTTCGCACGACAAGGTATCACTCGAGCACACACCCCCCGCCCCTTCCCCACCCCCCCCACCCCTCTCCTCGACACCTGCGGGTCTCCAGCTCACATGGTTATCTCAGCACCGTTTGCAGAGCGCAAGTTCTGATCATCAAAGCGCCGCCGGACGCTTCTCCTCACCGCGTCGGCCCGTCGGTACGGCTGGTTTCGAAGATCTGCGGAGAGGAAAGCGGCGTTCGTCAAGATGCACGGCTCGCCCACGGGCGCGCGCGCGCACACACACACGCAGTCTAGACAAGAAAAGTCCTGCTGGAAGCCAATCAAAGCAGCTTGTGTAGGAAGAGGAGAAGGGAACTTCACCCCAACGAGAGCAGAAGTGAGCAGATACTGACGTGCCCTTTGACTACGCACCCAAGCAGCAGGTAATACTGGTGAAATGCGCTGAAATGCTGGTGGAACTACGTGGAGTTAGGATGTCACGTTAGTGTGAGCATCTCCTTGCCCGGGGGCTGCTAGTGGGCAGGACTAGGGGCAGAGGGCACCAACTGGAACCCAGGAGGTTCGATGGGAGCAGGAGGAGAAAGTTGTTTGGTGTGAGGGTGTGGGAGCCTGGCCCAGGCTGCCCAGAGAGGTTGTGGAGT
>JAVSBS010020215.1:0-20851 GCA_033124195.1 Coracias cyanogaster | reverse complement strand
GGTCTTTCTCTGCTACAATACTCTAAAATCAGCAGAAATATTAACTATTTCCTCCTCAAATTTATTTTTTCCACAAGCATAAAGTGTAAAATATTCTCCAAAGCACCAGCTGGAATTATTTTTAAGCATTTCTACAAATCCTCTCTGATAACATATGTGACCGTAACTATTTTGAATTTGATGTGTTGCCACTCATTTTCTTCTATTTAAAAGAAAAAAAAGAAACAAAACCAAATTTCTGAGCTGTGGCTGTGACCTCAGCTGTGACCTGAGTATGTGGATACTCTTCCTGATAGCCTATATTTTTTCTTCCTTGGTAGTACCACATTACTTATTTGGACCCCACATGAACCATCTCTGTTCCTTTTTCACCTTAATGTTTGTGTCTTTCATAGTCAAGGACTTGCTCTCAGTGAAGTACCTAATTTATGAGAAATTCAAGTACTGTTTAAAACAAATCCATTTAAAACCAGTCAGAAGAATTTGGCTACTCTTTTCCAAAGTTTTCAAATCCCTTCACTGTCATTTATGAATAGCACAAGAACTGGGAACAGCCTCTTCATAATCTCTTTGGAAGAGGTACTAGGGAGAGAATTGAAAAGAACCATGGAAAGAAGACTTTCATTCTAATGACATGAAAATTGATGTGAAAAGCAGACATAAATGGTAGGCAACTGAGTAAGACAATCACTAAGTATCTGCTCAGCTAATTTGGTTCAGCTAAAATCTTGTATCCTCATATTTTTAAATTAAACCTCTACTTTCCCTTGCTCCCACCACCCCTTCACACATTTTTACATCTCACAAGCAAGGGGTTTTTTTATTTGTCTTTGCACATTACCTGAGCCAGAAGGAGCTCTGTTCATATCTCTTCCATTCATAGGTTTCCACTCCAAAATTGTAACAGAGGATTGACAGGTAACAGGTCTGCAATAAAAGACTCCTGCTTCTATAATATTTTGTAGAAACAACCTTAGATGTATGGCACTCCAGTCTCAGTCCCTTTAAAATGCATTTTACTTCAAAGAAATATTCACTGTTACTACTTCTGACTTTATACAAGGGGATATTGCACATGATTCAAATGGCATCATAACTGTGAGGGAAAGTGAAGCATCATTAACTAGCCCAGGACACAAAAAACAGCAGGGTTTTTGAAACACATGAGGTAGGATAGTTCCTCAAGAAATCATGCTGAAAGCACTAGAATTGTGCAAAGTAAACAGTCAAAATTAAAACTTGAGAGGAAAAACTAGAATACTGCAACTTCATTTTTTTAAATGACAAAAAAGTATTACATAGTTAAGTGAAGAGGACTCTACCTATTCCATGGTAAGCTTCTTCCCACCATGTCTCTTTGGGGTTAAAAAAGGATCATCGACATTACAATTTTTAGGACAAAACTGTATTTGAATACTTGGTTATTTAGAGCACTGTTGCGTTCTGCTTAATCAGTCAGCCCTGACAATGTCTGTTGATAACAACTTGTATTTCCTTTGAAATTATTTGCAGCTGTCATATGTCGCCCAAAGAACAGTCATTTTATATGCTAACAGGCTGCCAATATTTACATCCATTTTGCCTCTGCAGTAACTTTCTTTTTCAAGTATAAAAGATGTTGCCAACAAGTGACCAGAAGGTTCAAATCCTCAGGCCAGAATGAGAGAGGTAGCACATCTTGCTTCAAATTTATTACCTCATTGCAGTCCAGAGACAAAAGCACAGATTTAGTATGCATAAACAAAAAAACACACTCTTAGATGTGAAACCATTATTTTTTCTTAAGTTCATTTGTGAAAATTTTCTTTTCAGAACAGAAAGTTTACTGTATTGAGAGTTTCATGCAAAGTATTGGGCATAACACTGTAGGCATACGGTGGCATGCCCCAGACATTGATTTGTATGCTTGAAAAACACAGTATTTTAATTATCCTTTGAAATACATTTCAGTGAATAACTGTGTTCAAGGCATCAAGCATTACACCAAACATCCCCATAAACCTGGCACCTCTCTGAACAACAAGCGTTTGGAACAATTCTGGCATTTCACCCTGTAAGGCAAGTGTTCCCAGTTATGGTACTGTAGTGGGTCTGGCTGAGCTGGTTTTCCACACAGCAGCAGTGTTTTGTGCTGGAAGCCAGAAGGGTGTGAATGGAAGGATTTGGACAGATTCCTAGGATGGTTATCATCTCCCATAGCCTGGGACTTTATCCCAGAACAGGAAAGTAACCCTGCCAGATTAACACACTATCTAATAGAAGGTTGCCTTGCCTACACTGATGAGAGCCAGCAACTTCTAGCGCTGTACTGGGGCCTTGCCTGTGCCTATCAAGCTACAGTTCAATACTCCCAAAGAACTGTGGCTGAGACGGGGACCCAGAAAACAACATCTACTGAAATTGCCCCAGTAGTTAAAAAAAAGCAGCGGGCAAGGAGAACAACTACAAAAAACAGTTTAGTGCAATGGGAAGCCTCCATTTATTGCTCTACAGCTTCATTAAGATTAAGATTAGTCTTGAGGGTAGTGATAGATTTACATATCAAAAGCTTTAACTCAGCTCTTCTCTTGTCCCATCTGTCTCTAAACAAAGATCACGTGGGTACAAGTGAAGAAATATACAAGATCAAGATGTAAAATGCAGCTGGTTTTCTAGAAGAGCAGGTGGCATACTCAATTTAGAAATCTTTTGGCCTTGATTGCTGATTTGTCTTCTCTCATTCTTTAGAAAGAGTTTATTGTTGTATTTTGAATTATAAACTACGAGAAACATGAAAAAAAAAAAAAACTTTGAAGGAAAAAACCGGCTGTTTTTATGCAAAGTTTTTAATAAGAAAAATGTCAAAGAAGGAACCAACCACAGAAGACATACACTGTTCATAGTACTTTTCAAAATGTTCTATGGCATATGCCATTCTTTAACATACAGAGAGGAAAGCAGATTTTCAAAGTTTGGAATTATAAAAAAGGGATGGTTTCACTTACCTCTTTTGGTAATTTCATCAACATATCTTTACAGCGCTGAACACATATCATTGCTTTCTGAAAATTCCTTTGAGCAACAGCCTAAGAAAGCAGTAGAGCATGCCAACAAACTTAGTAAGTAACCCATCTTTAAAATTTATTGAAAGACTGATTAGCTAAAACAGGGCTTGAGTTTTTCACATTCAGCAAAGCTAGGTTTGAGATTAGATATCTGTCTTTACAGTACTACAATAATTCCATATATTTTGATATATTGCCAGATGATAAAAACATCCAGAAAAACACCGCAGTCCTCAGGCAGCGTGAAAAGGCCAGAGGCAAGGGACAAGTTCATTCAGATATTAAGATGATACAATAGTTCATCAAATCTTAAACCATCCCTCCAATAATTTAAGGTGCCCTTTTGTCTGCATGATCAAGTTTAAAATTTTGGCCACTGCTCAGGCCTGTTTAGGGAAGCTCCTGAGAATTTTAGAGCTAGTACTCTTCTTCTAGATACTGAGGACAGTGGCGTTATCAACAAATGCAGGCAACTAAATTTTCTCATATTTACACTCATATGTCTCTAATACCCTGTAGCATTGATAAAGTATTGAGAAACTTCAGTCAGGCATAACAATGCCTCACAAAACTTAGAATTTCTAAATTACATACTTGGAACTATCACAATTTGTGTTGTTGATCCTCTAGAAAACCTTTAGCACTTTTTCAGACTCTTTTCATATTGCACTTTTTTTTTTTTTTTGTAATTATCACCATGATTCTTTACTCATATGAGGCCACAGGTTGGGACTTTGAAGAAAATATCAAAACGTCATGGAGCTCACTACTTCCAGACTTGTAATTTTATACTTATTCTTCCACCATTCAAAGCCTTATATGTGGAAAGTACCATGTATGAGGTCATGGAAGAAAGGATATTCAAGAACTCTGTCTGATGGCATATAATATTAATAATTTAGATTATGTTCATGAGTTCACAGAGTCATGCAAGTTGTAAGTTACAGAAGATTTTGCAGGTCTTATAATTATCTACTTGTTAGATACAAACTATCTACTTGTTGTATACAAACCTTAGCTATCTGCAGCCATGATAAATACTACATTTGTATGCTTTCAATAAGCCTAGCTACAAATACTAGCACAGTATGATGAGCATTCCAAAGCGACTGGTCTCGCTGCGTACATGTTACATGAATGCAGTCTGGGGGGCTCCAGCTCTACACTTATCCCCCTTCTTCAGTTGAGCACAGGACACCCTTGGAACTGACACATTTATGATTCAGAAAGGCAGCTGTTTGTTTTATAAACAGTCACACTAGCCAAATCATAGAGCAACAAATCTGAACTAGAAGACATAAACACCATAGCAGAAATGACTGGAATAGGCAAATTAAAAATCATTATGCGATTGCAACACTGAATGCAAACACAAGATCTGCTATCTTACATCTAAATGAAGGAAATAAATCCCTTAGCAATTCCAAGCATTCATATATCTAATAACTGGGTCAGTGTTTCCCTCTATACCCCTAGTGACTTATAAGTTAAACTGGGAAGAACACATACTGATTCAGCCTGGTAAGAGAGTACTTTGAAGAGGTTCCTCTCCACATCAGCTTTGTGCACATGAATATCTGTTTCACCATCAATCCCCTTAAGTAACTTCACATACAGTTTTTCTATACTCTGGAAAACAAAGCATAGACATCACTCATGGAATTTACCAACAGGTGCTCTTATAAGAAATTAAAACCAGAAAAGAACTTACGCTCATGGCAATCTCTAGAAATCCATCGGCAAGATTGGCTTTTCCAATATCTATCCATCCTTTCCCGGTTTTCATAGACATCTGAAGGAGAAAATGGCAAGTGCTATCTCAGATCTCATCTTGTTAATGCACATACCTAACATAGGAGAGGGGCATTTCAGTTTCTGACAAGCACCTCTCACATGTGAATGAAGTCCGTAACACTTAGATGCAGCACAAGACTTATGGTGCTCTACTAGACAATATTATATAACTTTTTTTCATATGACAAAGACATGATGCTAATAACACTGCCCAGAAACTCTTAAATGCACTCTCTCAGCAAGGTATCCCCGTGACAATACAGGTCCCCTTTCAGCACACATATTCCTCAGAACTACAGGTGTATTTCACTCCCTTTCCAAAGCAACTGTAACAGGGTTTGAAGGTTTCCCTTGGTAATCAACTGTGCTTCATTGCTTACCAAAATCTGTCTTCGAATAGTTCCCACTGGAGGATCACTGCCTTCACAAAGGCACACCAGTCTGCAAGCAACAAACCGTACTGCAAGAGAACAGTGCATGCATTCATGTTCCTTTTTTTTTTTTTTTTTTAAAGAAAGTCAGGTCCTGCCATATCTGAAAGACTGCTTGCCATTTCAAATTGCAAGAGAGAAAAAAATTAAAGCTTCATGAGTCAAAGCAGCCTGAATTTTAGCCAAGCTGCTTAAAACTGCTTTTTAGGCAGAAGAAAAAAATATTCTCATCAAACTACCTGTTAAACTCTTTAAAAATAATTTAATTTAAATACATGATATTCAGGGACTTAATTACATTGCAGGTGCTTACAGTAACATATCTTGAGAGCCTCAGAACAGCCTTCAGCAAAATAGGGAAATGAAGTTTACTAAAATTTACATTTTCAAACTAAAAGGCAAAAATATATTCAGGCCTTCCTTACACATTAGGTATGGAAAAGGCACCACTTAATGTATTTTAAATAGGCTCTCCCATGCCCTTCAGCTGTGATAGAAGATCTGAGAACATAACACTCTACAATTACCACTTATTTTGTGTAAGCTTACCCTTTTCCCTTTACCTAATTTACGCAGATTACATGTAATTTGTACTATAATCCCCCAGGAGAAAAATGTAAGCCAGATATTGCAATCCTGCAGAACCACATAAAGAACAGGTTGAGGGAAAAGATCAAAAGGTCACTTCTGCTTTGCCCAAGCCCTGCTCTTGGCTCCAGGCAAACCCACCAGCTGTATACCTGGCTAAAGCAGGGAAGTAAAAAGAGGATTTGGAGTTTTTTCTGTATGTAAACATTGAAGAGAGAGTTACATTAAAGAAACAATCTCGCTTGATATAAATTAAGTGACCAACAGTCTAAAATTTATGTCTGTTACTTCCATACATTTTTAGGTAATAGCATTGCAATAGCATTAGAAGGCAAATTACTGCTTCCTTTGGTCACATCACCTCTTTACTTATGCTCTGGCATGGAAAGGGACAGTGATAAGAATGACTACACCAATTCTGTGTCACAAGGAGATTACTATTACACGAGGATGCACCTTCCTGAACTGTTTATACAAGCCCTACTGTGTATTTTCCCCTGTCTACGCCCTTTCTGCAAAAATCCAAACAAATCTACAGCACTACATACATGCCTGTCAGCAGTTTTTCCTTTTTGTGGTACAGCACACAAAACACATTCAGGAAAGTATAGAACACATACGTACATTTAGCTCTTTGCTCATCACTGACAAGAGAACCCATGTGTTTGGTCACAGCCCAGTTCCACAGGCTTATTGCACCCTCTTCAACCTGAGTAGGAGAATGCCATTAGATTTACTTTTGTCCTGGATTTGTGTCACATTGACATTTATCACTGGAAAAGGAACCATCTGTCGAGGTTTAGGTTCAATCCACCAGACCTACAACAGACACTCTCTGTTAACCCCTCTTTCCCACACCAAATAGAGGAAAAGAAAGAGGATAAGGGAGAGAGACTTATGACCCCCTCCCCTCCCAAATGGGAGAGGAAGGGAATGAGAGAGAGGCTTCTCGATTAGAAAAGAAAACTAAAACAGCTTTAATAAAGATAATAATGATAAAAAGGAATATATCCAAATATATACAAAACCAGTATTGAACCCAGCCTCCCCCTGATGGTAATTACATCACTGTCACCAGTGAAGCTGTACCAGGCACTGGCAAAGTCCCACACCGGGCTCAGCAGCAGATGGGAACCAGGTTCAGCAGCTGGGCTCAGGAACACACAAATCAGGATCAAAGGCACAAGATGGTCCAAGAAGAGAAGAAGTCCCCCAAGGGAAGCAAAGGCCAGCAGAAGGATCGATGAGAAGGAAAAAGGGCAAAAAAAGCCTTGAGGCCCTTGTGATTCCTCAGCTTTATACTGAATATGACCTGTATGGCACAAGACTGCCTGAGATCTTGTCCAATACATATGTCACATCCTCCATCACTGATGCCTTCAGCTCCAATTTGAAATTATGTATAATAGCAAATTCTGTAAGTAAAGCCATAGAATTCAAAAACATTCAAATATGCTCCTAAACAAACCCCATTAATCTGTCATATTACTGAAATGTCCTAACCTATGTTTCTATCCTTTTCCAAACTTGGCAAAACATGACCTTATTTACCCTATACATCTGGGATGAAGTTTTCTCACAAACATTCATAGATGTGAAATTTGTGCAATAACACGACCACATCCAAAATACAACACTCACTGGCAGCTTTCAGAATACGTTATGTATATTTTAAACAGCAGTTGAAAATATTGAAGGGATTGGAAAAGAGCTGTAAGAATTGTATCAAGTTTGAAAACACATCTAAGGCAAAAGAGATGAAGCCTTGTTGATCAAAAAGAAAATTAAGTAGTTTATTTTAAGTATCTAGATTGGGAAACTTCCGATATTAGCAAACAAAGAAAAAAGGCTACTGACTGTATAAGCTTGTTAAAAATATGATATAGTCCTGCATAAAGGCAATAAGCTCCTTTAACAATCTACCTTGAAGGGCTGCACTTTCCATCACTTCAAGTTCTAGCTTCCATGGCAGATCTTGCCTATAAAAAAGCTCTTGCCTAACTAGGGGATATTTTATAGCCCCTTTTATTGAAGGGATGAGATTACAAATTAATGATTTCACCTTTCTTCAAAAATAATTTAGCCCAACTGACTCAGGAATAACTGAAGGGTACCAGTTTTATGCTCTTGCACTTCTTTACAAACTGCACTAAGCATACTTTCTCTTTTGACATCTTGATCCTTGTCACAAATCCATGACTTTCAAAATCACGATAGTAGATCATAGAATCATTGGATAGTTTGGGTTGGGAGGGACCTCAAAGATCACCTCATTCCAACATCCCTGCCATGGCAGAGACATGGCCTTGAATGCCTCTAGGTATGGAGCATCCAGAACCCCCCAGGGCAACTTGTTCCCATGTCTCAACTATTAGATTATCTAACTATTATCTGATTATCTAACTATTATTAGCTGATAATTACTATGAGTTAAATCTCTCTTAAAACTGTAATTTTGGAGGAAAAAGTTGGACAAGATCTCAGGCAGTCTTGTATTTATTCCAGATTCCTGTATTATTCATCAGATTTCTACTTGGAAATTGCCTTTCAAAGTAGACATTTACTACTTCATAAGTACTTCTTTAAAAGAAATACACAGAAGGAAAAAAAAATAAAACAACAAAATTTAAAGTGTTATAAACAACCCAATTCACTTTTATAATGTATGAAAATGAGAACTTCCCACTCTAATATTATGTACTAGGTTTAGCAGGCAGTTAAAATTACATGCTTGCTTGTTGTCTTCTTCCTCAAGTATCCCTTATCGGAATCCCCATACAGGGTGAGAGCAACCTCTCCTCAGACCCAGCACCAGACTCTTACTGTATTGGCACTCTACAGTTGCATTTTCCCTTGAAATTACAATTAGATAGTACAAGAAAATTGAAATTAGAATCTTGACATCACTAACATACCAATAACGTTTCCCATTATTTTTACATTTAAGCTCAAGATTTTGCATTGAATTTTTAAATGTAACATCTTACACTTTACTGTGGATTTTCACACCACTGGGTTAAAAGATGAAAAACAAACTGTTTTGTTTACATTCCAACAACGCTAGAATTAAACGTTTAGCTTCACTGCAAAAGGCAGGAAGAGCAAGCACATGCTCGCAGAGCTGCGGAAGCCACAGCCACCAACCTGGGCGAGCACTGCTGTGTGGTGTGAAGCACATGAAACCGCCGTTTCTTCACGGGAACTGCAGAGGGGCACTTGGCTGGGAGGCTGAGGTTCTACTTCGGCCTCTCTCGCATCCTCCTCTGAGATGCTCCCCGCCGCCTGGAAGAGCTCCTCGGTGAGGGCAGCGATGCGGAACGGGGCCTCCTCCCTCAGCAGCTCCCGCACCAGTCCTGTGAGACAGGTCGGGGAGAAGGCATGAGATAGGGCCTAACGACAGGCGGCGGCTCCCAGGCGCTTCTCGGGAATGGAGCCCTCGCCCCGTGGCAGGCCGTACCGAGCAGGGCCGCCAGCCACCCCACAGCCATGGCCGTAGTCTCCACAGGGCCGCCCACGCCCTCAGGAGACATGGGGACAGGGGAAAGGACGCACTGCTGCGCGTGCGCACCTCCCACGCGCGCCGCTGCAAAGCATGCCGGGCCATACGCAACGGCCATGCTGCTCAGCTCTCCCGGTGGTTCCGCGCGCCGATTGGCTGTCTGGCGCTACCGCTCCGCCTTCCCGCCCTGAGCGACAGGCTCCGGGGCCAATCGGGCGGCGCGGCGATCGGTTTCCCCGCTTGCCGTCCGGTGAGCGCCACGGTGGTTCTGGAAGGATCCTGGGAGCAGGGCCCGACTGGCCGCAGGCGAGATGTCGGGGCTGCTCCACACCACGCTGAGCGGGCTCAACAGCGACTCCTACTGCGAGATCAGCCAGTATCGCGACCAGCACTTCCGGGTGCGCCCGCCGGCCGGGCCCGGGGCGCGGGGCTGGGGGCGGCGGGGCCCGACCGGACTGGGGCGGGGGAGGGGAGCAGCGCCTGAGTGGGAAAGCTGTTGCTGGGGCGAGGCCGAGCGAGGAGACGGCGAGCGGGCGGGCACCGTATCTCTGGGGTGGCGGGAAGTGCCCGCCGGGGCCCGGCGCTGAGAGCGGGGCGGCAGGCGTGCTCACCCCGCTGCGTGCTCCCCTCTGCCCTCAGGGTAGCAGGCAGCTGCAGGAGAAATCCCTGAAAATTTCTTCTACGCTCTATGTTGGCAACCTGTCCTTCTACACCACCGAGGAGCAAATCCAGGAGCTGTTCTCCAAGTGTGGAGATGTCAAGAGGATTGTCATGGGGCTGGACAAGATCAAGAAAACTCCCTGTGGCTTTTGCTTTGTCGAGTATCCTTTCTAGTTCCCTGCTGCTGTCAGCCTGCGTGTGTTCGCCACCTTTAGTTCCTCTCTGCCTGTACTGCTGTGGAAAACCTGTAAAGAAGCGACAGTCAAGTGCTTTTTACCAGGCACTTCCCTTCCAACCTTGCTACTTCCCTACCACCACCTTTATTGAGAGACAGACTGTACAGCTATGCTGTAGGTGGAAAGTGTTACCACTGCTGTACTTTCTGGAGGTGGCAGATTGCTCTGTCAGTTTCTTAATTTCTTTAATGATTTTTAGGCCAAACTGTTGCCATGGTCAATCTGAGCTGTTGCCTGGACAGAGCACATGTTCACTTTCTCACCTTAACTTTACACCTGAATGAAGTAGTAGAATAAGCCATGGTGGTAATCCCAAGCACAGCATACATGCTTGTACAAGTTGTATTGTGAGCTGTCTTTGCAAAGCTTTCCTGTGAGGCCTGCCCCTCTTGTTCAAATCCAGTCAAATTTCACATGGTATAAAAAGGCGTATTACAGATTTCTTGCCCTTAGTAAGGCTGTGATATGTTTGTTTCAACTTGTGAAATAAATGATCCAGAGCTACTTGTTTGTGCCAGTACTAACATTAAAGTTCAGAATCCTTTCTGACTGGGAGCTATTTTTAGCTTGGATTTATATAAGCACATTTCTTGATCCCATAGAGAAGAGCAGGAAGAGTAGAAAAGGCTGGAGGGCAGAGTTTTCTCCTTCCCCGCTATAATAGCTCTCCTTTTTTTTCTTTTTTTTCCCTTGTACCCAACCAAATAGCACACTTAGTTCTCCTTATAGTATCCTTCAGGTACTACACAAGAGCGGATGCTGAACATGCAATGCGATTTATCAATGGCACACGACTAGATGACCGCATCATTCGAACTGACTGGGATGCAGGGTTTAAGGAGGGGCGACAATATGGAAGAGGAAAAACTGGAGGACAGGTAAAGGCAATACCAACTCATACCTTGAATTTGAGCACCCTAAGACTGTTTACTGCTTTGCTAGTTTTGTCTCATGCAGAGCAATGTGTAGACTGTAAAGACCTGATAATGAACTTTAGCCACTTCCAGGTTTTTTTCATAACTGATGCCTGGTGTAAAAAGCTAGAAAATAGAACTTAAGGCTGTTTCTTTCTAGGAGTCCAAACATCTTGCAATGTAAGTAAAATGTTCCCTAATGCAAACTAGTACTCATAAAATGATGCAGAATTTGAATGGAGGTGGACAGCATAGCTGCTGGACTAATCTCATAATGCAGCAGCTTGCCCCATTGTGAAGGTGAGGATCCTTTGCAGATTTCCAGGGTGGACAGAAGAAAATGTTCTAGAGGCCAAGCATGGTAATTCAGACTGCAAGGCTTAATGAAACTATTTTGGGGTCTTTGCTTCTTGCCTAAAAATACCTCAGCCATCAGATATATCCTAATTTGTCATTTTCAGCACCAATACATCCTTTTTCATGGATTATTTGAAGAGATTTCAAACGAGTCAGTACTTCTAACCTTAACCTCTGTTCCCCACCAACTGAACAAGGAGGGGGTGATTATTCTGAAGTCTAGCAGGAGACAGGCAGTGCAGGGTACTAATATCTGTGTTCCTGCTGTGCCCCAGGTGCGAGATGAGTACCGGACAGACTATGATGTGGGAAGAGGTGGCTTTGGCAAGATCATTCAGATGCAGAAGGCAAATCATCAGCCAGCGATCTATTAATTGCCTTGTTGGTCCCTAGCTCATAGAAGGCTCTGTCCTTCCAGAGCTAGCCCTGTTCTTGCATTTTGGATTGGGGTAGGGAGTGAGATCCAAGTTCCAGCAAAAGGTGACCCTCCTTAGACTGTGGATATACATGTATTCATTCCCCCTTCCTTATGGGCTAGAAAGGATGTTCTGTGCTGATACAGGGCAACAAGGGAAAGAAAGATGAACAGCTCTGCAGGATTCTGGGTAAGAAGAAATGCAGCATGTCATACACACCTTGTGTTATGAAATACCCTTCAGGTTGCAGCTAAGCAGGTGGCTTCCTCCAAGCTGCAACTGCAGCAGTGGTTGCTCTCAAGTGGAACTTCTTAAAAGCTTACCACCATTGGAGCCTTCCAGGTGTCCAGACACCCTGCAGGGATGCAGAAGAGATTAATGTTTCTAATTTACAACCTCGTCTGCTTACAAAGCAGTATCACTGTTTGGATGAGAAAAATGAAACAAGGTCATCATCCACTTGGAGGTGCTTGTCTGCACATCTGGCTCTTGGGTTGGTCAGGGCCTGCAGAGCCCTGCATCATTCTCTATGGTGCCCCCAGTGCTGCCTGGCTTTTCAGATCCTCACTGTTTTGTGTGATTTTGTTAAAAGTTTCTTTTAATTTTTTAAATAAACAGTTGTATTTGGTCTGGCTGAGATGGAGTTCATTTTCCCCATAGCAGCCCTCATAGTGCTGTGCTTTGTATTGGTGGCTAGAAAGGCGTTGATAACACACCAGCATTTTGGCTACTGCTGAGCTGTGCTCCCACAGCATCAAGGCTGTTTCTCCAAAGTGTCCCCCACTCACCCAGCAGGCTTGGGGTGGGCAAGATCTTGGGAGGGACAACACAAGATTGTGTCTGTCAGGAGTGACAGAGCCAGGACAGCTGAACCAAACTCCAAAGGGATGTTCTATACCATATGACATCTGATCAGCAATAAAAGCTAAGAGAAAGGACTGGGGTTATGGGGCATAATCATTAAGAGATTTGTCTTCTGGAGCAACTGCTACAGCTGCTGAAGCCCTACTTCCTGAGAAGTGGCTGGACATTGTCTGCTGATGGGAAGGAGAGAATAAATCTTTTCCTTTGCTTCCGTGCATGGCCTTGCTTTTGGTTTATTAAGCTGCCTTTATCTTGATCCGTGAGTTCTTTTCTATCTTACTTTCTCCTGCTCTGTCCTGCTGAGGAGGGGAGTGATAGGGTGTCTTGGTGGGCACCTGGTGTCCAGCCAACGTCAACCCACTACAGTCCTTTTTGGTGTCCAACCTGGGGCACAAGATGACAGTGTTTTGTGTTAAGCATAATATAGCTATAATAGTTATTAAGTAGCAAGCTTCTGTGTGGGTCATGAAGTTTGATGGCTGCACTGCTTCTCCCTTTATTTTGCTGAGCTTGGGAACACTTGAGTACAAACAATGGCTATGTGTTTGCCCTGGAATGGATAGCCTTATTGTGCTGGGGGGAGCTATCTTCTAGAGAGGATGAGGGGATACATCTCCCTCCTACGTGGGATTGATGTGAGTGTTTTTATTACGCAGACTCCTGAGGTCCTTGTTCACCCTTACATGAGCTGTTCAATACTACTAGGTAACACTGTTGGCATATTATGGGGTTTGTGGAATCTGGTGTTGTCCTGATGTAAGAGAAGACAACTTTTGAGTGCTAAAATGTGCCCTGAGGCAGCCAGTCCCTGGGTGGCAGGGTGTGTGGAAGAAGTTGGGCAGTTGCCTAGGGTGGTAGCCTGAGACTTTATTCCCAAACAGGCTAGTAACCGTGGCAAACTGATAGTCCATCTGATAGAAGGGTGCCTTTCCTACCCCAGTGAAAACCAACATGAACTGGGGCTTGGTTTGTGCCTACTGAGCCACAGTTCAGTACTCTCAGAGGGCTGTGGCTGAGGCAGGAACTGAAGCCACCTCTGAGAATACCTTGACTGAGGCTAGGCTACAAACTACATCTGAGGACATGATACTAGAGATAGGGACCCGAACAACAATAACTACAATTGCCCCAGTAGTGAAAAAGAAAGTGGACAAAGAGATCAGTGGCTCCATATTATTGATTAGTAAGAGAGGAATAAGAGAAGGACAGGTTTGATCAAGAAGCGGGGCCTTCAGCAAAGTAACTGGAGGAAGGAGTGAGAGAATTCAGACAAGAAGCAGAAACTACCTGGTCTCTGACCTCATCAGAACTTTGAGACAGGCAGAAAGATTATAGCCACCAGCAAGTGAGTGGATTGCTGCCTGTCCACTCCAGTGCTGGGATTACAGGACTGACAGCAGTTGGAAGGTAGGGAAGCACAACAGCTGGGATCCCTTGGTAGAAACCAGGCAACTGAGAGAGGAGTTGGACAAGAGGCAGCAATTTGCAGTCTCTGGAGACAGCTCCTTGCAAGTGTGAGGGCAAGATACCTATTCAAGGAACTCCCCAGGAAAGTGGATTATCACAGATGAAGGCATGCAGTACTGGAGAGAATTGGCAGTGCTGGAAGTCATCTACAGTGACCCAGACAATGATGACATCTCCAAAGATCCAGAGGATGTCCTGTGCACACAAGCCATGTGTTGGAAGTTGATTCAAAGTGCCACAGCATCATACTCTACAGCTTGGCAATGATGTTTTGTCTGGATTTAGATACACTATGGTGTTTTCTTGGCTCCAAAACTTTGAAGAAAATCGCTCCCTCCACATCTCTACGGGCCAGTGCCTTGGCTGTCAGGGGCACACCAAGAAATGACTCCACTCCTCCCCACTCCAGGAAAGAAAGCTCCAAGTATATGCCACATGGTGCACTCTGGTTCTTCCCACGTGACCTGGGGAGGACATGAGTGTGATGGTGAACCGACCTTCAAGGTGAAGGCCTGTGTACACAAACTCAGGGAAGACAGAAGGGGCGGTCCAAGAAGGCTGTCAGCTTTTGTTGCTGTAGAGACACAGGAAGGCAATCAGCGATCTCCCAGAGACAGGACTAAGATCACCTCCCTTGATCTTGGTGAGGGGACTTCTGGTCTGGCACTGAAAGGTCAGACAGTGAATACTCTGCCCAAAACAGGAATAGAGGGTCCCTGCCTTCAGCCAGGAGGAGGAAAGAGATGCCTGGGTATACTGGACTATGTAGATTCGATGGCTTGGCACATCAGACGCACAAAAGTGTAAGGCTTTGGTAGACACTGGTGCGCAGTATATGCTGGTGCCATCAGGGTGTAGGGGCACAGAACCCATCTCGATCTCTGGAGTGACAGGGGCATGCCAAAAATTGTCTGTATTGAGGTGAGTTTAATGGGACAAGTGGCAAAAGCACCCCATTATGACCAGTTCAGAGGCCCCTTCTATCCTTGGCATAGACTACCAGGAGAGGGTACTTCAAGGACTAAAAAGGGTACCGATGGGCTTTTTTGTGTAGCCCTTGTGAATACACAGAAGATCAAACAGTCGCCTACCCTGCCTAACATGTTGGAAGATCCCTTTATTGTGAGATTGCAGCAAGTTAAAGAACAGCAAGTGCCACTTGCTACCAAGATAGTGCACCAGTGGCAATATCACACAAACCAAGACTCCCTAGCTTCCATCTATGAGCTGATTAATCACCTGAAGAGCCAAGGAGTGATCAGTAAGGTTAATAGTCCTATATGGCCAGTGCAAAAGTCTGACAGAGAGTGGAGGTTAACAGTAGACTATTGTGGCCTGAATGAACTCATGCCACCAAGTGCTGCTGTACCAGACATGTTACAGCTCCAGTATCATAGAACCATTAAGGCTGGAGAAGACCTCTAGGATCATCAAGTCCAACCATCAACCCAACACTACCACGACCACTAGACCACGTCCTGAACTGCTACATCTACTAATTTTTTTAACACCTCCAGGGATGGTGACTCCACCACTTCCCTGGGCAGCCTGTTCCAATGCCTAACCACTCTTTCAGTAAATACATCTTTCCTAATATCCAATCTAAACCTCCCCTGGCACAACTTGAGGCCATTACCTCTTGTCCTCTCATTAGTCATGTGGGAGAAGAGACCAACACCAGCCTCACCACAACCTCCTTTTAGGTAGATGTAGAGAACAATGAGATCTCCCCTCAGCCTTCTCTTCTCCAGACTAAACAGTCCCAGTTCCCTCAACCGCTCCTCACAAGACATATTCTTCAGAGCCCTCACCAGCTTGATTGCCCTTCTCTGGACCCACTCCAGCACCTCAATGTCTTTCTTGTACTGTGGTGCCCCAAACTGGACACAGTACTCAAGCTGCAGCCTCACCAGTGCTGAGTACAGGGCCACAATCACTTCTCTACTCCTGCTGGTCACACCATTTCTGACACAGGCCAGGACGCTGCTGGCCTTCTTGGCCACCTGGGCACACTGCTGGCTCATGTTCACCAGCACCCCCAGGTCCTTTTCCATCAGGTAGCTTTCCAGCCACACTTCCCCAAGCCTGTGGCATTGCATGGGGTTGCTGAGACTGAAGTGCAGGACCTAGCACTTGGCCTTGTTAAACCTCACATGACTGACCTCAGCCAATCAATCCAGCCTGTCCAGATCCCTCTGCAGGGCCTTCCTACCCTCAAGGAGATCAACACTCCTGCTCGGTTTCATGTCATCCGCAAACTTACTGAGGGAGCACTCGATCCCCTCATCCAGGTCATTGATAAAGATATTGAACAGAACCAGCCCCAGAACTAAGCCCTGGGGAACACTGCTTGTAATCAGCCACTCCAATCAGATTTAACTCCATTCTCCACCACTCTCTGGGCTTGGCCATCCAGCCAGTTTTTAACCCAGCGAAGAGCACACCTGTCTAAGCCATGAGCTGTCAGCTTCTCCAGCAGAATGCTGTGGGAGACAGTGTCAAATGCCTTACTGAAGTCCAGGTAGACAACATCAACTGCTTTGCCCTCATCTACTCGGCAGGTCATCTGGTCATAAAAGGAGATCAGGTCGGTCAAACAGGACCAGCCTTTCATGAACCCATGTTGTCTGGGCCTGATCCCCTAGTTGTCCTGCACTTGCCATGTGAGCGCACCCAAGGTGAACCACTCCATAACCTTCCCCAGTACCGAGGTCAGGTTGACAGGCCTGTAGGTCCCTGGATCCTCCTTCCTGGGAGGGCATCACATTGGCAAGCCTCCAGTCATCTAGGACCTCCCCTGTTAACCAGGGGATAAATGATGGAGAGCAGTTGGCAAGTTCTTCCACCAGCTTGGGATACTCTTGGGTGGATCTCATCCAGTCCCATAGACTTGTGTGTGTCCCAATTGGCATAGCAGGTCATTAACTACTACTTCCTGGATTATGAGGGGATTATTTTGATCTCTGTCCCTGTCTTCCAGCTCAGAGGACTGAATACCAGGAGGATAACTGGTCTGACTATTAAAGACTGAGGCAAAGGCGGCATTAAGTACCTCAGCCTTTTCCTCATCCTTGGTAACAATTTTCCCCCTCGCATCCAATAAAGGACGGAGATTCTCCCTGGCTCTTTTTTTTTGTAAATGTTTTTTAAAAACACTTTTTATTATCTCTTGCAACAGTGGCCAGACTGAGCTCTAGCCTTACTAATGTTCTTTCTACATGATCTAACTAAATCCCTGTATTCTTCTTGAGTAGCCTCCCCCTTCTTCCAAAGGTGGTCCACTCTCCTCTTTCTCCTAAGCCCCAGCAAAAGCTCCTTGTTCAGCCAGGCTGGTCATTTTCCCCACTAGTTCATCTTACAGCACATGGGGACAGCCTGCTCCTATGCCTTTAAGACTTTCTTCTTGAAAAAGAGAGCACTGGCCCTAAAATTGAGCCCTGGGAAACCCCACTGGTGACTGGTCAACAACCTGATGTAACACCATTTACTATAACTCTTTGAGCCTGACCTATCAGCCAATTGCTCACTCATCGTATTATGGACTTGTCTAGCGGTATGCGGGACAGTTTGTCCAGAAGGATACTGTAAGAGACAGTATCAGAAGCTTTGCTAAAATAATAATAAAAAAAACCTCCACCTCTTCTGGCTTCCCTTGATCAACTATATGGGTGATCTTGTCATAAAAGGAAATTAAGTTGGTAAACAGGACTTTCCCCTCATGAACTCATGCTATGACCAATGACTGCATTGTCTCTCAAGTGTTTTTCAGCAACTCCCAGAATAATAACTCTCCATTTTATCAGGCACTGAAGTGAGACTGTCAGGTCTCACTTGGTAATTACCAAGGTCTTTCTTCTTACCCTTCTTGAAAATAGGGCATTTACCAGCTTCCAGTCATCTTGGACCTCTCCAGACTCCCAAGATCACTGAAAAATAACGGAGAGAGGTCCCACGATGACATTCACCAGCTCCTTCAGTACCCTGGGATAAACCTAATTGGGCTTATGTGCACCCAGCTGGAGCAGCAAGTTTCAAACAAGTTCAGGTTCAGTTCCAAGTTTATCATCGCCTCAGTCACAATCTTCCAACATGGGGCTCCGAGAGTCCCAAGGCTCATCATCAGTGTCGAAGTCAGAGGTGAAGAAGGCATTAAGTGTCTTTGCTTTGTCTACATTCCTATTTGTGGGGTGACTTATCTCATCAAGCAAGGGACCAATGTTACCTCTAATTCTCCTTTTGCTATTAACATATTTTTAAAAGCCTTTTTTGTTGCTCTTCACAGTCCTGGGCAGCTTGAACTCTAGTGAGCTGTGGCCACACTAGTTTTCTCCCTACAGCGGCAAACAGCATCTCTATAGTCCCCATGTGTTGCCTGCCCTTTCTTCAAATGTCCATACATTTCCCTCTTCCACCTAAGTTCTAAAAGAAGATCCCTGCTCAGACAAGCTCTGCTTGCTTGACTTCTGACTCTTTGGAATTGCCTGCTCCTATGCTCTTAAGAGATGGCCCTCAAAATGTGACCAGCATTCCTCGGCCCTAATACTTTGAAAAGCAGATTCCTCAAGGAGCTTACTAACTAGCTCCTTCAGCAGCCTGAAGTCTGCTCTCCCCATAACCAGGGTCAAAGTTTTGCTGGCAGTTTCTCTCCTATCACCTATGATTTAAAACTCAACTACTTTGTGGTCACTGTGACCAAGACAGCCACCAATCACTACTTCATGCACAAGTCCCTTGTGCTCACAACCAATGAGTCTAGAAGGGCACCTTTCCTAGTCAGCTTCCTTAGTACCTGCACCAAGAAGTTACCTTCAACATGCACATGCAAGGAACCCCCTCTGTGCACCACGCCAGAGTGCTCCACTGCAGATTGTGCCAGCACGGGAGCTGCTCATCTTGGTGTCTGTGTTGCTGAGCAGGGATGGGAGACAGTGGACAGAGCATCCCTGTGCAGCCACCCCTGCCCATGGCCAAGGGCAACCTCTCCAGGAAAGGGTGCAGGATGCCTGCAGCACTCCAGGGCAGCCAGGAACACCAGATAAAGATAACAGGGGAATGGGAGCAGGCCAGCCTTCCTAGCCCAGCCTTGGGGCACTGCCAGCATCAGACCATGGCACTCTCCAGGGCCTCACCCAGACATGAGGCAGCACAAGGTGCCTTTGTAAACCTACCACAGAGAGAAGGCAGCAGGGCAGGGTTTCCAGCACTGGCAGGTAGCAACAGTGAGAAACTGAGTCCCAAGCACTGCTTCCCCACCACCTGCCCCAAGACACCGACACAAGCCATCAGATAATAAAATGGTAAGTAACAGCTAATGGCTGCAGAAGATCGATATGCCATCAGCCAGCACTGGCTCTTCCCCATGTTCACTGTAAAGGTAGTTTAGGGCATAAACTTGCCTGTATAGCTGCCTGCCACCACTACACATCCAAGTATCCCGTCTAGAAGCACTAGGTTTGTCCAGAAAGGCTTCCCCAGAGCCATGCTGTGCCGCCATCCGCAAGCACCCACCTCCTCCATGCAGCAGACCTCAAGTCTCTGGCTGAGCAGAACTAGCCATAGCTGGACAGAGACCTGCCCTTTCTGCTCAGCCCTTTGGGGAACAGTGGGCAGCACTGGGCATCGGCCCTACCCCAGTAGGATGCAAGCATCACTGGGAAAAGACACCTTTATTTTAAATACAAGGAGTTAAAAAAAATCATTCAAGAGCTCCACAAATATCACTGGCCCAGCAGCTCAGGTGGCTGTATGAGTGGCTGTTGTGAATCTGTCCTCATGTGCTGGCTGTCAGTCTCTCCCAAAGTCATCACTCTCCTCCACTGCTGCATCTTCTGGACACATTCCTGGGGAGCAACAGCAGCATCACAGCACTGGAGCTCCTGGCACTCAGGACCTGCCCCACAGGGAAGGCCATAGGCTGTGTCTCTTCCACCCAGCAAGGGAGTACCAAAACATCCCTGCAGCCTGACCAGGGACAAGGGCTCACCCCAGTGAGGGAACATACCTGCTGCTCTGAGCTGCGCCTGCAAGGAGATTATCATCTGAGAATAGGCTTCACACTGGGCAGTCTTGTCAGCTGCAGGCAAGGGCCAAGTAGGTGTGTGCTTAGCCCATCCTGAACACCTCACCCCCAGACTGGGCAGGGCGGCAGCCGGGATCCTGCTCTACACTCAAACAAGAAACCAGCCCCATCCCCATGGAGCTGCAGGCCTGGGGTCAGGGTACAAGTGCAGGAGGTGTCATCTAGACTGTGGGTGTCCTGCAGCCCCCAAAACAGACAGCTCTACGTACCGAGCTCACCCTTCACTCACTCCAACTCGTTCTTCACACGCTTCAGCTCCTGGGATAGTTGATTACCTGCAGACTGGCAAGAAGGAAGTGTAAGTGTGATGTGGGGGGCAGTCACCTGCACACAGTGACCCAGCCCCAGCATAGCCCTTCCCATCGAGGAGCATCTCAGAAGGCAGCACATGCACACCAGTGGCTCTTGGGCTTGGGGAGCCCTGCTCCCCTCAGTATGTCAGAGCAGGCCCTTGTTTTGACATTCATCCCTGCTTCAGGAGCCTGGCACTGTTGCAGTGCAG
>JAVSBS010020214.1:2698-30257 GCA_033124195.1 Coracias cyanogaster | reverse complement strand
ACAATCTCAGTTCCCTCAGATGCTCCTCATAAGACATGTTCTCCAGACCCCTCACCAGCTTGGTTGCCCCTCTCTGGGCCTGCTCCAGCACCTCAATGTCTCTCTTATACTGCAGCACCCAAACCTGAACACAGTACTCAGGCTGTGGCATGATGCCAAGCTAACACTTACAAAATTGATCTGCCTGATTTCTAGACCAAGAGGGATTCACAGCTGTGATGAGGTATTATCAAAATCACACGTACAAAGGTTTCAGTACATCCAGGACAGAAGAACCGAAACTACTTGTGCTTAAAATACTTTACATGTGTGCCTGAGCTGCAAAACTGTTACTTAAAAGATGCTAGAGCACTGATTTAATGAAGTGGGGAGTCAGAAAACCCAAGTGCCAGTCTTTTTGCCCCTGACCCATTTCCCTGGCCATTCAGTGGGGCAGGCAGACTCATTTCCCTCCCTCAGCAGGTGGTGGGAGGCAGAGCCCGTGCTCTGACAGTGCCCCATGCCCTACCTCGCACATGGACTGGACATTGCCTTGTCTCAGTTTTCCTCCTAGTGTTTTCTGCTGAGTGAATTCATCAAAGCTGGAGGTGAAGTTTCCCGTTGGCTTTTCTCCTCATTGCATTCTTTAAATATTTAGTACAAGCACATCTTTACAGCACCCTGGTTGAGGCTGAGCTATTTCCTCTCAGGAGCTCCAGTTGCTGGCAATGGAAAGCCAGGGAGTGGGAAAGGTCCCTGTGGAGCTGGGAGGGCACTGCGAAGGACAGTCTGCTGAAAAGAAGAAAAATCCGCAGAGGGAGACTGCAAGGGAAACAGGGTAAACAGGCAAACCACTTGAGATGAGGTGGGGAAGGTGCTTGGCTGGGGCCAGTTTTATATGGTGCTTTCAGAAGGATGAGCAGACAACTTGGATGGAGACAGAGAAAAGCCAGTGGGGACAGACAGCCTGCCTAGTTCAGTTGGAAATAAAGAGAAGAAGGGAAGTGAGGGCATATCTAGAGGGACAGGAACAGGTAATAACAATTAAAAATAATTATAGAGTGGACTGCTGAGATGTGTTCCCTTCAACTTCAGCACCAGACGGCAGCAATCGCTCACATCTGTACAGCAGGAGCTCCCTGGTAAGAATCGCAACTTCTACAAATCATATTTAAAAGCAAACATTTTGTCCTCCTGCTTCCTTCTTACCCCATACACTCTCTTTTAGTCATTTTGCTTTCTAATAGATCCCTGGGAAGCTAGAAGCATGTTGTCATTGGGATAGTTGCCCACCAATGTATATGCTTTATAATTCTCTTTATTAAAATCTTTCTTTTTAAGAAACACAAATTGAAACACTTTGCAATCAGTTACACAGATCAGTTAATATTGGTGACAGTTCCTACATAATTAAACAAGTACTAACAAATTCCAACTGTTTACAAGCCAAAACTTAAATTAAAAAGATTATATAAGCTCAATAAATAGTACATCTGGTCCAGTTCAAGTATAATTCAACAAATCACAGCCTTAATCCTTAGATAATAGAAAAACCCTGAATATAACCGGCCTAACACTAATTTAGTGTTAAAGCCAATATGAAACTTCGTCTAATCTTATGGGGCAAATGTTTAATTCTTTAACTTTTTACTTCAAAGAAAGGAAGTTGCAGATTGACATTAAAGACTATTTGAGATCAATACGGATTTCACAAAGATGAAAAACATAGTCCTATTTAAAAAGTGCAATCTTTGGTTGAGATGTGGTGAAACGGTTTATATATATTAAGGAAGCTCCTTTTTAAATATCAATATTTGTTTGGCTAGACCTGAGCCTGCTTTGTGCTATATATATATATATTTATATGTATTAATAAACAGCGTGGATTATAGTGATGACAAATTATGCCAACTACAAAAAAAGTCAATATTTAAAATATAATAAACCAAAAGAAACAACACATTTTTACACAAGCTGAGAAAGGTAAGCGTCTGCCTACAGTGGCCTTCTTCCTCAGCAGAATAGGTAGTGGAGAGAAGTTGAGGAGTTGAGTGCCTGTCAGCATTGCATGATGGCCTGTTGGAGAGGGATGGAGATTAACTCTGAGTTCTCAAAGTGCATCAGGCTGAAAACTGATCACAGGGATCATCAGCAGCTAGTTGAGACTTAGGATTGCTTTTAACTGCAATTTAGGGGGAGAAAAAGACCTTCTTAGAAGGGGAATTGCCCATTTGGCCGTACCCAGGATTTTGCAGACTGTTGTGTCAGGACAGAGCCCAAAGGGACGGGGTGTCCCAATCGCCTCTACAAGTGTCTGGATCTAATCCTGCCTGTGGGGCTGGGCACTGCACCTGCATCACTCACCTGAGTCATCTACCTCCAGAAGAGGAAACTACACAGGGCAGAGATGCCATCTGGAGCCTCCTCCTTCCTCAGTGGCAAGCAAGGGCTTGTATCCATGACCCAAACAAGGTATCTGGAGCCAGGACAGCTCCTGTGAGACTCGGTCAAGACTCCAGCTTTTGGAGCCTTGGATGGAGACTGAAACTTAGTCCACTGGGGACTGAAAGGTACCAAGGCCTGCTCTCTCAAGGAGGGATTTTGCATGTCTAATGCAACTGGCCAGGAAAAAAAAAAAAAGAGGTTAAATATGCAAGGTGTGAATAATGGGAGTGAACCTGGTTCAGAACAAGAGGAGGGGGAAAGTAGCTTGAATCAGCTCTCGTAAATCCAAAAATAAGCCCCTGGGTAAACACTGATTTTAATTATTCTTCTGCTGCCAGTCAAAATCTCATAGTTACCTACTGCTTTCCCTGCCTGCCTGTATCCACCTGTTGTCTGTTTTCAGAAAGTCTGATTTAAAGCTCTTTGGCCTGGGAAAGTCTTTGTTGTGGATTTGTTCCATGCCTGTAATAAAGGCAGTGGACCTGTAGCTTCTACTGCAATACAAACACAGAATAATAACAGTGATACTTTTCTCGTTTGAGGTTACCTGGGGATAAAGTTGCTGGAGGCATATGACTTTGATATAGAGTCAGCTATGTCTCACATCCAATTAAGCTTAACCACATGGTCTAACAAGCTCCCATTAGGCCGGTGAGAGCCCCAGTTTGATAGCAGGGTTAGCTTCAAAGATCTGATGCTTACATTTGTAGTGATTTCCTTCCCTTGTGCTCAGATTGTGCTGAAGGGCATGAAGGGAACTGCATATTCAGATGATACATGACCAGCTTGAGAGCTGTGCTTTAGAAGACAATTGCACAATCTTTATTGCTATTTTCGTAATCTTACAGCTTGCAATACAAGCTCTTGTCTTAACAGCCCTGTGCTTAAATTTCACTGCAACATGAAAAACAAACAGTCAAAGAAAAACCCAACCCTTTAAGGAAAAATACCTGGTTTGAAATATTATTTTTTTTTTCCATAGGGAAAAACAACAAAAAAGCGGTTTTAAATGACAGGTGGACCCAAGTCTTAACATACTTCAGGTCTGGACAAAGGCGGACTTAGGCTGTAATGTTTTTAATTTCCCCTTGTCTTTTGGACAGGCCGCATCTGAATCTGGGATGCAAGGAATCCCGTAACTTGCGAGAAGCAGGAATTCCAAATATGAAATCTGAACCCACCTCTGGTACAAACAAGTGGAAAGCACAGGCCATGGTATGGAACAGGGCTTCAGGCAACACCACCAGGCACCTCTGAGACACAGTGCCTGGCTACATGGTACTTCAGGGAATAAGTGTGGCTGCTGGCACAAGACATAAGGGAACAAATATTTTGGTAGAAGCAGTTTTGGCAATTCAGCCACTCTGCAGTATTTTGTGACATCCATGCCATTCTTAGGGCTGGCTAGAACCTTCTGGGAAACTATTTCCTCTGCACAACATCTAACCAGGACACCCAGCACCAGCAGTTTTTACAGAACTTAGTCTGATAAATATTAGAGTCAGGCAAAGAATGGATATATGTCTGCAAATCCCCATCTGCCCAGATTGTGTGGGGCATTTTATAAAAGCATAACTCCAGGATCAATTCTGGCAATGGTTTGCATACTATTCACTTTACTACACAAAGCCCTATTGAAATGAACCAGAAACTTGTACAGTGAATTTCAAAGGGACTTTGCAAAATACTAAGCAACAACTGTGCAGAAACAATAGCTCATAATAATGCCAGAGCTGCTGGTGCATCCTGTGTTCTCAGTGCAGCACTCTGTGAGCCATCAGTTGTTGTACTCGCCTTAAAAAATTCAGGGAAATAAAATACAAAAACAATATTAAAAGTCTGGCATCTTTCCATGAAAACCGGGAAAATTCAACATTGCCAAGCTGAGGAAAAGCAAGCTTGAAAGAAAACAAAAAGAACCCAAAAGCAAGGATCTTGAATAAAATGTCTAAAAGAGACATGGTCCAAACATGGCACTTTAAAAAGCCTCTCATGAGAGTTTCAAGTCTGTAAGACTCAAAGTTGGCACCCTTTAGAATTATCAAGAAGAAGAATTTCAAACACAGCAGTACCTGGAGAACATCCTGATCACACCATGGAAAATGCTGGAACCCAGAGCAGGTTAGCTGTCAGCACGTGCACTCAAATTGCTCTCGCTGTGCTGGGTTCAGGCTATAAGGTCCCTGGGACAGACTGTGGCTCCCTCTGCATTTGTACAACACAGTCAGTGTACAGTCAGTGCTTCACAACACAAACATTTTGTCATCTCACCAAGCTCTAAGACACATGGAGGTGGATGCTGATGGGGTTTATATTATGCCATCTACTGACTAGTTTTGGCACAATGGTTTTAGATGTCCTACGCAAATCATACTTCTCACTGGGGCAATGCGTGAAATGGCTGAAGATATTTTAAGCAACATTAAAGCCTATTTATAGTCACCTCTCCTTTCCTTCCAGCGTCCACTGAAGGATGCTGAGTGTTTCTAAGTACTCCGCCTGACCTGATGTGTCACATCAGAATTAAAACTTTAAGAATCCCTGAGAATTCTGATTTAATCTAGGAAACCACTCCCAGCACACAGAGTGTGAGAAAGAATTGCTCCACTTCTTACAGATATGCCAGCATTGCTTCACCGTGGGAAACAGTTTCAGGCATTTTGGTTTTTAATGGCACTCTGGGCATAGATGCATGGAACATGCTCTTTATTTCCCCTCCTCTGTACAGTGCAAATTGACACCTATATCACAGAAATAAAAAAAATAAAGTATCAGCATTCACTCATTATAGTTCTTCCAGTTCATCCGCATCATAGTTTTTTCTTTGCAAAGTGAGGAACGATGCCAGTGTCATCCTGAGGCAGATGGCTGCCGCCTTCCCTCATTTTCAGGCTCTCTTCTGCAAGCTGGGATAGATACTTCTGCAATCACATCAAAAACAAAGCATCGTTACCAAACCTGGAAATATTCAACATGGGATGCTCTATGTCTTTTCAGAGCTCTCACACTCTCCCACCATCCTGAAAGGGAACAAAGCACACAGATGCCCCATTTTGGTGAAAATTCAAGCCAGAAAATACAGCTGTGTCAGGCAAACTACCTGAATACATGGAGAGCCTCGGAAGTTCAGTGATTTACTCTGTGCCACAAGGGGAACTGGTGACAGAAGCAGGATGACCACGACTCCTCATTGGTCTGTGTAACTAGACCTCATTTTTTCTCCCTGCAAACTCTCCACTCCCATTTGGTATAGAGCAGGAACTAACTCCACTAACTGAATTATGCTAGCGCGGGTCAGGAAATAGATGCAGTTTCTCAGTCACAATTTAAAGCACATATATTACATTTTCAGCATGTCTCGTTCAGAGATACACCTTTTGCACAAGAACATTTGTTTTAAGGGAATAATCCAACCTAATAATAATTAACAAAATTTAGCAGTCCAGCTTGAGTACTTACATTTATGGTGTTTCTCTAAGATAAAGCCTTTCAGTGCTTTAAGTACTCGGCGTGATTTAAAAATATAGGCATGGCCTGTGAGGCTTTCAGCCTTTTGGCAGTGCTCTTAGTTGGCAGAGCTGCACACAAAATGGATGGTGAACTGGTGCAGGTCTGAAAATGGCACTCAAAGTATTTATTCAAGGTCAACAGACCTAGAAATGGATGGAAAGAAGCTTCTTCAGCAGCAGCTACTGTAGAGGGACACATGGGAAATTCCCACATCACAATGTAGAGATGTTCTTACTAATAACTTATGCCACATGCCAGGATAGCTGACCTGCACGTTAATAGGATCATAAACCTCTCTCTTCTAGCTGATTATTAATTCTGATTTGTTTTGAAAACACCATCTCACATCACTGCAAAACTTTATCTACTTGCAGGATCCCCTGAAAGTACAGTTTACCTTTTGTATCCATGAGGAAGAAGTGAAATGAGAAATGGATGTTAAAAATCCTAAAGGCTGTGTTAGGACTGCCAAGTTGTCTCATATAAATACAAGTTTTGGAGGTAAGAGGTACATCTGAAAGAGACTCAGTAATGGGCATTCCTATGACCAAATGATGACTGCACCCTTGTTATTCTGAATTTAGAGATTTGGCAGCGAAAATTACACAACTCTCAGTCTTGATTCCTGGGTACAAAATTCCATGTGGCAGAAAGCCAGAGTAAATGTTACAGTAGTATACAGAGATATAGGGTCCATAAAGGCTGGGAGAAGTGATCCGTACACCATGAACTGTAATAAATCACTAACGCTTGTCATTTGATCAGATAACCCATGCATTTTTGGTTTTTAATGATTACCCACCAAAATAAGACTGAGGTTTATGCACCACCTTTAGCTGATCTTGTCAGCTAACATGAGTACCACAAACACCAGTTTTGAAATTCATAGGCCAGACATTCAGATTAACTCATAGCAAAATGACAGTCAAGAAAAATTATTTTTGTTGTTTAAATACAAGTTTTGATGAACACTGCATAAAGGCAATGTAAAACAGGATAAAATGCTGTGATTTGCCAAGGTAGCTTACAGCAGATGAATCCAACAGCTTTTTGTGGTAGTGGTGGGAGGGATGGCCAAATGATGGATTTTTTGGACATGGAAAATGCAATGGGGATCTGTAAATATAAATACCACCTGGGAAAATCATTTATTAAGCTGCAGAGAATGGAAAATTACAAGAAGTCTGAAAGGCTGACAAAGAAACAGTTGAGTTATTCTCAGTGATTGCTGTTCTTCAAGGGGCACCATACACAGATAACCTGACTATTTTACTTCAAGACAAAATTGCCATCATCTAGGCAAGGCTTTTGGAAGAAAATTGGTAAATAAACTGTTTAGTTTTGCATTCAAATCCAAACGCTGTGAACATATATTTTTGGAGGTGGCTTCAAGGAGATCACAAGAAAGGTGGCAAGTAGCAAATCAACTCTAAAAGACCCATAGCCATGAGAGCAATTTAGACAATGTCATTGTCTCTGGACAACGGTATCTGTCATGTAGGCAAGACGACACAAACACAGTCTGCAGCAGCAGTCTCATAACTTCACGTACAGTAAGAGTCTGTAGTTCTTACATTCGTGGATAAACACATTAAATTGCATCATCATAGGAGAAGACTGACATTTCTTGCAGAGTGTGTAAATAAGCATTATTGCAGCTAAAAGGGTTCTAGCAATACAGAACAATTATTTGAAATTTGCTGAGTTTCCACTTGAGCAGGCAAAAGTTGGATGAGACATTTACTTCCTCCACTTATTAAGATAAGATGTACGGCTCAACAGAACAGTTTGTTTTCATTACCATATTTAACAGATTTAATTTTAACAGCTTTTGTGGTCTTTGTTCTTTTATCTCAAGTCAGTGTTAGATATCTACCACAGTGCCCATGGGAAATGTCTTAATGAGGAGAAAAAGAGGTTTTTTTCACACTGACTCAGTTTTAGTTGGACCTTGTTTCCTATGACTTTAACAAAACAACTTAGAAAATGAAAAAAATCCCTCTTCTTCCCGTGGGACCAGTTGCCAGGGGCACGGGCTGGAGTTACAGTCTTGGCTTGAGCACTTGTTTCTTTGGGACAGACTTGCATGGGATACAGAGCCTGATCCGAGTGGTGCCACCTCTGGTGATTCCCTCTGCATTTTTTTTGTATGAAGCATAAAAAGGCATGCAAACTGGGCACCTGTTTTTCAAGCTTACACTTGGAGGATCCATTATAAGTAAGCATCATGGCTCTGTAGGCACAGTCTTTGAAAGCCACGGGCCTTTATAGGATTACAGCTATGTAACTTCAGGAAAGTCAAGAACAAAATTCTCCCAGATAAATTATTTGACTTAAGTGTCACTAGAAATGCCAGTGCCTCCTAGCCAGCTAGGGAAAGACAGCTATTACTTCAAGAGAAGCAGAACTCCAGCATTTACCAGCAGAAGGAAAGAACAAAGAAAGAAGGAGCAGCTTTGCTCTGCTCTTTCATGGCTTCTGCCAAGAGTATGTGAATGCCAACAGAAGTGTCATCTGCAGCATACACATCGATCTGCACACAGGCAGGGACTCAAGGAGAGGAGGAGGGGCAAGGCAACCTCCTCTGAGGAGTCCTCAGCGCAGGGCAGTTACTGCTCATGCTGTCATGACTGACTCTATCAACTGCGCATCTGAGAAGTGACAAACGTAGGGTCTTTTGATCGAACTGCAAGCGCCCATGGCCTCTGTGTGTGCTGTGATCAAGTGCTGATATGCTTATGGTATATTCTTATGGAAACTGTACAAGTAATGACATGCTTCTGTATATCCTTATAGAAATTACACAGTCGTGGAGCTCTGCGTGGCTGAGCCGACGTGCTGTTCTGTAGCACAGGGAGGCAACTTCAGCGGGTCACAGGAAATGCCTTGGAGAGCCTGTGCGTCACAAAGTACTGCGTGCTGAAACACGCTGCAGAAATTCACGTAATGCAAAAATAAGCCTGGCAACATTTTAAAACAAGTGGCACATTTAATGCACTTCCAACTAAGAAATAAGAAAGGCTGCTGCGGGCTCACTCCCAGTGATAGAAATGTCTGGGACCCTCAAGAACAGAGAATTAAAGATCTGCGTTGCCTGCTGTACTAGTGACAGGGACCTAATGTAGATGAGAAGATCAAATTATCACCTAGTCCCATTTTATTTATGGGCCAGAAGCTGATTTCAAGGATCTGAGAGTGAGAAATTAGAGTGCTAACACCTGGAACTACTGGAAAGTTTTGCTTATCTAAATTTCACTTTTTCTGAATTCTATCCACAGAATAAAAGCTACTTTTTTGTAGCATCATCTATCTCCGGCGCAATACACCCCATAAGCCAGTTGTTAGCTAGCTTCAAGTGTGATTTTACCTGAAGATTTTTGTAGTGAACAGTACTTCTGCAGTGATTTGTCTTTGCTGTCTCTTCATTCGTGTAGAAGAGTCCGCAGAGCTTGCAGTAAAACCCAGTTCTAGGCACCACAAATTCCACACCTATTGAGAAATGCTAAATTACATTAAAATGTCAGTTGAAACCCTTCCCCTCCACAAACTGTTTTCAAAGAAAACAGTTGCTACTTAGTTAAATTACATAGATAGGAAGACTGAATCCTTCTCTATTTCCCTAATTTTGCAATACTGAGCTGCAGTTTTAAATCCTGTGCATTGCAAATACACCTTCCACTTGTCTCTTAGATATTATACACAGTTAAAAATGTAACTTCTTGTGCATAACATTGACTGGAAACTTTACTGTATAACCCCAGGGGCTAGAATAGCAATAGTACTTATTAGCACTAAATTCATGCTCAGGTTACAAAGATTGCTCTTTAGGATGTATTTCTTCCAGATGTTTTACTCATGATCAGCATTTACACAGTAAAAGCAATACTTTTGCTTATACTGAAAGTATAATCAACACTTTTACGACAAAGACTTTTACATTTTTACATATTTTTCATATATATTTCACATATAATCCAAGTAAACATTTCATCTCATCAGCAACATTAACAGCTATCTTTTGCCATCTATCTGGAATGAAATTAGCCATGATCTGTAATAAAAAACCCATTTATTGCAACACCTATTCCTCTGTCATATACTCTGTTCCTTCGCTCTCACATATCTTCTGAAAAATAAATATAGCAAGTAGCCTTAAAGTGACATCTTGTTGTAAGTTCTAGGTATTGCAGTGGACGGCATCTCAGGCCGAGGGCTGCCGGGGTGGCGGAACATACCCAGGGGAATGCTGAGCTCAGTGAAGACGTCCTCTTGTTCCCAGCCTGGTGGAGAATGCCTTCTTTTAGGCTCTGTCTCCGAGTATTCCAGAGGTCTTGTTTCCAGGTACCTAGAATTTGCTTAACAAATGAATAAATGTATTGAATGAAAACAGTTTAATAGTTTAAAGAGACATTTGTAAATGCTTTGGGAACGCTTTCTAGGTGGACCTATAAATGAAGCAAAATCTGGAAAAAATCATTTTCCATTCAAATCAGAGGCCTATGCAGTGCAACTCCAACAGCTCCGCTACGCCGTGCAGTCACTCCTATTGCTCCCAGTAGACCATTTTTCTATTTGTAATCTCACATTAATTATGTTTTTTCTTTTCGTATTTTAATCTCTAAAGAGATCTATAACATGATACATGCCTCTGGCACAAGCATGGTCAGACTGCAGCTCTGTAACCACATATGGTACTGCACGACCAGTGATGGAGCTGGGCTAACACGGGCTGCTGAGAAAGAAGGGGCCAGGAGGAGCTGCTGAGAGCAAATCCCCAAACTGCCTAAGGAGCTGTGTGGGCAGAGCAAAACCTTCCTCTGGTAGGACTCCTGCAGCATCACTGTCATTTTCTCCCTGGAGCCACTCTTCTCTCATCCTCACCTCTCCACAGGATAGTTTCTGCTTTATGGCTCTTGGCCACTTGAAGATTTTGGTTTCTAGCCAGTAGGGATGGGATGGTTGGCCCCTGCTGACCGACATTAATGGACACAGGCAGGAGATTCAAGGTGTGGAAAACAGTGAACTGATTAGCTGAGGCAGATAAAACTAGACGTTTTCACTTCCCAACATGCGAATTGTTTTTATTTTTAAAAAAGAGAAATTTGTTATCACAGAGCAACAGAATTGAAGATAAACTGGTCTGATTCCTATTCTTCAGTTCTTACATCAAAGAACTAGTTCCTCTACCCTGGCAAAATTTCTATTGCATTGCAAATTTCACCTAGATAAGGGCTATATTTTCTCATAAAACAAATATATTTTTGCCCAAACCAAACCCTTCCTGCTTTTCAAGTCTGTAGTTCAAAGATCTGCAATTTCTGGCCATGAGAATGAATTTTTCTTCATTGTTTTAAATACGTCTATTACATGATTTAAAAGAAAATAATATAAAATCCTGAATGGTTGGCTTTCGAGTTAACTTTAAGCCCATCACAGGTTTCCAAATCTGCAGCAGAGATCCTGGAAAACCCACAAGATTTAGTTAGCTCTTCTTAAGACACACAGGGCCTTTGTGGCAACTTAAGTCCCACTTAAGTTGATTTCTGGGCTTCTGAGCTGGCAGCTGCATTTGCAGAGAGCCTAGAGCCCTGAATTGCAGATTCTAGGCTATCAAGTCCATGGCAGAAACCTGGGAAGCATAAGCTCCCCTGGAGCTTCCAGGCTCCCTGCTGGCAAGCTGGAAGCTGAGATGCTGAAAACTGAAGTAACTACGCTCTTGGGATACCCAACTCTTTCGTCAGCTGGCTGCCTGTGAAGTGGGCAGCCCAGGGCAGCCAACCTTGCCATCCCAGCCCCAAGGCGTTTGCATGGCAGTGTCTTCAGGCAAAACAGGTTAAGTATTGAAAACTAAGTGAGTTTCAAATCCGTCCTGAAGGAAGAAGGTAGTTCCAAACCAGACATTAATTTTAAATGTTCCAGCATTTTCTGGTGGAAAATTGCACCCTCAAAAATTGTCCAGCAACCTCTGCAACCCCTTCTCCATCACATGGGCTCCCGTAGCTACAAAAAAGAGCATTCCTGGCAAACATGCTCTATGTTGTTTTCCACTTCCCATCATTATACTCAGCCCATTCACTTCAAGTTTTATTTGAAAGTGTGACGAGGAACTGAGTTCACTTTCAGACACTCAAGATCTTTCTTTTCCTGACAGCTAAAATATTAGTAGGCAGCTATGATTACATTATTGGCATTATCTCACAGCATGTCCTATCAGTTATACTAAAGGCAGCATGTGGTAGATAACAGGAGTTGATAAGGCAAGTCCCGACAAATGGCATGTATTTGCGTGAACAAGGACTGAGAAGTACCAATCTACAGATGATTTCCACATTACTAACACTTCAGTACAGTGTGTAAGAATACCCACCTTGTCCAGGAGCCAGCCAGACATTACGGATACTTTTCTGTTGACCTTCAGAGACTGTCATTCATTTCATTGACAATTCAAAGTAAATTTAGCAAGGCACTGCAAGAGCTCAGCTAAACTCATGTGAACCTCGACATGACAATTATAGCAGCTTATGCCTTTCAGAAAACTTGCAAGCTGCTTATCATATTTCCTTTACACTATTCAGTTAAGAGCCTCTAATGGTTTAGCTTGGCAAAAGGCACTGGGGTTCTTTTACTGAGCTGCTCCAAGGACAAGTCTTGATACTATTAGCAACATTTATTCTTGTTAGCAATAAATTTCAGTCTACTGTCAGAGAAAACATGCAAGGCCCTCTGTGGGCTGAAAAGAAAAAAAAAAAAAACCCAGTAGTTACCCTTGGCCTCTGGACACTCTTGGCTTCCATGTCTTGTTTCTTCACTAGTGTTCTTAACAAGCATTTCCATAACTTCTCTGCTCTCAGCTGCTTGTGATCCCATCTGTTTGTAGTCATCTATAAATGTATCAGGGAGCTGGAGAGTCTCTTCTTTCAGATGAACAGAAGGTATATGGTGATCTTCGGGCTCTAAACGAGTGTCAGAGCTCTTGTCAATTTTTCCTTCCTTCTGCTGGGGATCAGACTCCTTAGCAGAATGGTCTTCTTGCAATTCCTCTGGCTTCTGCTGAGGGTCCAGATTTAGGCTTGATGCTTCAGTTACAGCATCATCATTATCATCATCCTCCTCATCATCCTGACAGCCGCTAGAAGCTACGCTGCCCTTTGCTGATCTGAAGTTTGTTTCTAGAGCTTTATGGGCAAATTTGTCTTCGCTCCTGGTTAAGTGGCTGTGATCGTTTTTCAGTTCTAACATGGATGACACACAGGAACACATTTCTGAAGCAGTTTTATTTTTTTGATCAACTGGTACTATTTCTTCAAGCTCAGTTATATCCGGCTCCATAATTAAATCATCTTCTCCCACTTCATCTACTGTCACTAATTCCTCCATGTTAGCAGGATACCAGGTCTCACCTTCAATTTCACTTCCACTCTCCCAGTCACGGTCCTGTCACAAAGATGTAAAACTTTTGAGAGATCAGTGATTACAGATATCACTGTTAAAAAGTGGATTTTGAATATCAGTAACCAGGAAGAACTTTGACCTGGCCATGCCTAATCCCTCTTTTATTTTATTGTCAAAGACCGATATGCGTTGGTGTTGCGATTTTAAATCTTACGCACAAGAACAAGCAATCTCTCTTTAATTTATACATAATCTTCACTTTGTGGAGATTCTGTAACCGCTTTGGAGATTACAGTCTCTCCAGATTCCTGCTTCTTACTTTCTGTAAGCAGTAGAACAAGGCACAACCTGTTATACTTGATTACGCAACTGATGGTAGGATGTGGTCCCCAAGGAAATGAACCTCTCCCCTTCCTCTACCTCCATCCCATGGTGGCAAGAAATAGGCAGCACAATGAGAATACACTGAACCCCAGTCTAGCCACTGTGGCTTTCACTTCGCTGGACTAGGTCCTTTAAATTCCTATGGTGACTGAGAAAATGTGACTACCTTCTGCAGTCATTTCCTTCCACCAGCAAGAGCCCTCTGCCAGGGACTGTGTTGGTAGAGACTGGCCTAGACCTTAAGAAAAATCAGTTTTACAGTTATACTCCAAGGTACATAATGTGAAATACCTCACACATGCAGTTATAGACTTACAGGACTCAGACACTAATATTTTACTTCAGAAGCATTAGAATTATAAGGTATATGCTACTTTTAAGAAACACTTGCAGCTTAGATTTCAATTCCCAGACTCATCGTGTACACATAATCTATTAATAATCTGTATTCTCCTCCTGTTTGGCCATTCCCACACTTCCCCTCCTTGAATCCTAAAACAGCATGAAAACTCTGGGAGTTGACACCGTTCTTGCCAGGAGATCAGTTTTCTACAGCAACAGATATCAACAGCTTCCATATCTGACCATCAACCCATGACCCTACAGATATGAAGCTGGAGGAATTCCAAGGACATTGCTGTCCCTCACTGCGATGCTGCAGCAGGAGTGCTGTAAAGACGTTATTTAATTAAAACCAGAAATCATCAGAAGAGGCTACTATCTATAGTCCATCTAAGGACAACGTTCTGAAAAGTTTTCATCGTTAGTCCCCTCCTTCTGCACTAACTGACAGCATCTCCTATTTTTGGGCACGGTTCACAAAGTTACACTGTTCGCTTGGGCATACGGTACTTACAGTTGCCAGTGCCAAGGGCTACGCGTGTGAAGCAATGGACATGGGCAAAGAGCAACTAAAAAAAGAGTTCTGGAGACTTCACGAAAAGCTATCCATTAAAGCAGAGGTCAAGATAAGGCAAATTAATTTAGACAACCCCTTTCTCTAACTCTTTACAAGCCTTTCTGTTGGGGTTTAATATTTCAGTTGGGAGAATGTGCTACAAAACCTGGGGTTTCACTCATTTTGTCATGGAAGCTGCACCAGCAATGTGTCACTAACCTTGTCTTTTCTTGTGCTTTCCAGAATGTCTCCAGATTCTTTCCCTTGTTTATTAGCTGAAGGTGAGCTCTTCTCTGGAACTTGTTCCTCTTTTCCAGACTAAAATAAATACAACATATACACGTATAGCAACACACAGTGGTACTCCAGCATGTTGCTATTCTGGGTTTAGGGAAGCAAAGTCACTCACAAGGTCACATTCTTTATTTCTAAAGTTTATGCAAGTCAAGTAAGCTGTGGGAAAAGACCCAACAATCGGATTTCATTAGCAAAGCTGCACAAATAAAAATCAAGAAGAAGAAATTTAAACAGAATCAGAGAGATGTAATTTATATCATAGAATTGGCTACAAGACAGCTGGGGGAGTATGTGAATTCATTAAAATTTCCAGCCTCCACTACTCTGTTCTCTACCCACATCTGTTATGTTGGCTCAGACATGGTAAGGAGACCGGCAGTGTTAAAACTCTGCAATAGACCTCAACTGTTCTGTTTATTGATGCAGGATCAGTCCAGAATACAAGGTTGGAAGAACAAAACCACAGTACTACCTGGCACTTGGTAAAAGAGGGGCAAAGCAAAACTGTGAGCTCAAGACATTCAATCCTATTTTTTCCTTTTGAAATAAATTGTTAGCAGGAGTCCCTGGAGAGGTATGCCTTTCACAAAGCCACTTCAAAATAACTTGAAAAACACGCAGAGGAGTGTGCAACACTGGTGATTTAGGATGCTGTCTGACTTTTCCTCTGACACCTCCTCCCAAGGAACCATCCATCACAGTGAAATACCAGCCAAAGGAGAAAGATGACAAAAGGTGGTACAGACACACATGTCTATGGCATGAGGTAGTGCTGCTGCCTGTTACAGAAACTTGCTGAGTTACAAGATTTAGAGATTTCCACCAATCTTGCCCCCACATGAGAAGAATGAATGCAAGGTCAACTAAAAACAACTGAAAACAGCCCTGACAGCACAAAGTCACAAGCTAGAGATGGACCCCTGGTCAGCAAAGCAGCTCTGCAGCCTCCCGTGCCAGCCTCCCTGGGGATGGATGGCAGCAGTATATCACTGGGACGGGGGACTGGGGGAGGCATCGTGGCCAAAAGCCAGTAACAAGATCCCTGCAGGGTGGGGACATGTGCATGGGCTGTACTGGGACTGAGCAAAGGAGGCATCTTGATCTGTTCCCTCTCCGCTTTTTCCCAGTGGAGAATCAAACACACAAACACTGCCACTTTACCAACTAGGAGTAATTCTCCAGATATCCCATAATTTTATGGATGAGCTGATTCAGTGGTTCTGCCATGGGAAGAGATCCCTGTCAGCACATTGAAGGGAGTGGTGTTAATTATCCCTGCCACAGCTGAGGGTAGGGATATACAACTAACAGAAACAAATGGCTCTGCTGAGCTGACCAAAAAGAAAATGTTCCTTATTAAAAGTTCATTTCCCACTTTAGCAGCATAACAACCAATTCCCTGTATTGTCCTACAAATATTGTGCATCCCTGTAAAATACCACTTAATTCCCAGGTAACTCAATCCATATCACAGGTAGTGGAAGGAGGTGATGGATGCAGAAAGAGCAGCTATGGGGTATTCTGAACAGGCTTAGAAGACAGAGCAGTAGGGCAACTGCCTCTGCACACACAACCCACATGCCAACATCAGATTGTCACTTGGTTTTGTTGTGAACTGTCTGATGCCTTTCTCTCACTGGTTACCCAGAGGTTCTGTGCTTGACACAGAAAGACAACGTCCATGTACCCAACACCGCAATGGTGTAATAGAGCTGCATGATCTGGGCAAAGACGTGGACAAAATGACCTCCCAGATCCCTTCTAGGACTATACTCCCTGATTTCATCATGGCAAAACATTGCATGTCTCCAGCACCACACCCACAACAACAGATCTAAAATATTTCAGAAAATATATTATGTTAGCATTTACTTTTTTCTTACATAAAATTTGAGATCTCTATTTACCTCATTCTCAGGAGGTTTGGTTTCCTTCACATCACTGCCTTCAGCAGCAGCATCTTCCTCTTGGTCTTTTTCAGCTTTCTTCACCTTATTCTTATCACTTTGTTTTTGCCTGGAGCCCTCAGATGCTTTGCTATGCTTCTGTTCAGCCACCTCCTCCTTGGTAGTGTCCTCGCTGTAAGAATGCCTGCGTTCCCTTAACTTCACCTCTTCCTTTCTCTTAGATCTCCCAGGTAAATCCTGCAGCTGTCTCTGAAACTTGTCAGATTTTGACTTAGAGGCTTTTCGGTAATAGTCATCTTCCCTGCTCTTGTAGCCAGATAAAGGGTGAAGGGAGCCAGGGGAACCACTCCTTAAATATTTTTCTCTGTGCCCTCTGCCTCCTTCAAGCCGTTCATCCAAATCGAACTTGTCCAGCTGTCGGGAATAATGTTTCCTCTCGTGTACCCACATGTCAGTCCTGTCCCTCTTCTCATCCCCATTCTCTCGCCATTCTCTGCTGTCTCTTTCCTCTTCCCGTCGAGAATATGGGGACTGATCCCACGACTCTCTCCCATTTCCCCAGTCGGTCCTGCTGGTCCCCACTGGGCTGTGGGGTGAACTGCAGGAAGTGAAGCTGGGAGTGTGGGACCGGGGCGACAGGGAGCGGCTTATGGGGCTGCGAGAGCGGGGCCTCTCTGTGCTGTACCTACTGGGGAGGGAAAAGGCAGCTGTAACTGGCTGACCCATTGAGGTCTACTGAATTTTTGTATGCTGGAAACACATGGGGCCTGCCCTGGGGACCGCGAACCTGAGACCCCAGGCCTTTCACAGACATGCACTGCACAGCTGCAAACACAGTGAACAGAAGAAAAGGCAGTGTCATATCCACAGAGCTTAACTAAATCCCCACAGATCTGTTAAGAATATATTCATTCATTCTTAGAAGCATCTCATTGGGGTTTAGCATTAAAAGCTTGTAATATGTTAATACCTTTACAATGGCTCTAATGTCTGTACCCTTAACACTCACTCATCTAGGGCATCTCTGAGACAGATGTGACAAAGATCACCTGTTTAAAAGAGATGTTTTAGGGCTGTGATTCCTCTCCATTTTTGCTGGAAGGTCCAGGAGCCAGGCTGATCAGAAATATACCCAAATACATTGTAACATGAACCGGGTCCTTCCCTCTAGATCTCACAGCACTCCCAGCCTTTACACTTTTCATTCAAGGGGGAGAAGAAGGGAACAGGTTCACTTGTGTGTTCTTCACACGCCAGGTGTATTTTCTGAGTCATCATCAGTAGGAAATAGTTCATTTGTTTTCATAACATGCACAGTTTCAACCTGATCTCATTATATAGGCTCTGTGCCTACTATTGTACCCACTTACATTTTTACAGTGATTTGAAGTGAAATCCAAATTAAGAAGGTAAATGAGATGAGAGGGAAGCACAAAGATAATCTTTTTCTACCTGCAGGTTTACAGACACAGACTTATCCAGGTCCCAGTTTCAAACTATGGAGAAACTTTACCTGTCCACTTCACGCATCAGGTCCCTCTCCCTCTGTGAGTGGATGTCCTGGATGATAGCAGCCACGTTCTTACCTGGTTTCTAAATAAGACAAAGACACAGCTTAGCATGCTGCAGTACTCTCCAAGCTAATCTGGGTGATTTGTCCTTCAAAAAACAGCATCTTTGCATCATTCAATTATACTACTACTGAGAAATACTTCATTTCAGTGGCTCTAGTCTTTTCTGCAGCTGGTATCTCAATAACACGATCAAAGCAGTAAAATGATACAAATGGAAAATTTGCTCCATTACGTTGTAGCACCATCTCCACATACTTGGCTGCTGTAACAGGCTTTGAAAACTAGCTTGTCCTTCCCTGATACACATTCACTACGGAGTATATTCTAGGAATTGGATGTAAGAATAAACAAACCAGACAATTTTTCTAATATCTGAATTAAATACATATAGCAGTCTACTTCTGATCCTCTAAGAATGAGCTGCCTTCTCATCATCTCCAAGTTCAGCTCATTCTGGAGTATAGCCCTAAAAGACTATGTTTAGGCAGAAGAGCTTCAGAAAAGCTAGGTGCAGAAAGGTATGTACTGGGAGTGTTGATTACTTAGATGCACAATCATTTACAAAAGATGTGCTACTCCAGGCTGGAATGCATGCAATTCGTCAAATGCTTGGAGCATGCACAGTGGAGCAACATAATCATGCAGGAACTCAGAGCAGTTTGTAATGGCAAATAGCTCATGCATATTCCCCTTTCCATGTTGTACTTTGTTTGCTTGTTTTTAACAAAGGGAAAGGGCTTTTGCTCATGCAGACAAAAATAATTCCACCAGCTGAAAAACTGCTACTGGAAAGGCTGAAAGTCTTCCTGAAATCTAGGCAAAGTACCACGCTCTCCTGGGTAATTCCTGTTCCACCTCAATATCAAGATGCACAGCCTCCTCCACCTCACATCTGAACCCCTCAACATACCACACCAGGAAAGACTGCCCTGGTTTATTAACTTTTGGCAACTATTTTAAGTCTCTTTAAACTACTATACACATACAGAAGAGAAAGAGGCTTTCCAAAGGTCAAACCAAACCATCTGAGTTGCTTGTTTTCCCTCAAGGCTCATAAAAGGCCCCTTAATCTCTTAACTTGGAACATTACAGAGTTATTTTATAAAATAACTTTGTGCCGTGCTGGATAACACAATATGAAACTTTTCAGCTTTGCATTGCCAATTCCAGTTCAAGGATCCATGAAAAAAACCCCCAATTTTCTTAGCATTACACATGGCAGTACATAAGCTTCCATAAATATGTTCACAAGACATCACTTAGGTGTCCACATCAGAAGTGTCACACACTCTACAGAAAGTCCAAAGACTTGCTCTATTCTGACTCTATGTGAAGAAAAAAAAAAAAAAGTCTTTATTTTTAACTCAGGTAGTTCACAAGAAAGAAAGAAAGAGAAATCAGTGTCATATTTAGCACTGCCATCACTGCGTGGTATAGACCATATTATGGCTCAAGTATGCAAGCAGTGAAAATAATTTCTTCAGGCTTAATGCCCGACTAAAATTATAAGACAATCTTATTATTGCTGACATGTTCTATCTTACACAAGTTTTAGACCTTTGTTAGACAAAGTAATGTGAGGATCCTGCTTAGAGGAAGCTCAGCAGGGGTTTTTGAAATAATGGTATGAGAGAAGTAGAGAAAATGGGACCTGCTCCAAGAGTTAAAATCTAGAACAAGCAGCTAAGTATAAAAGGTCATTAACATACATTCATTAATTTATCTTTCTTAATTTTTTCTTCCATAATATCAAAGCATTAATTACAAATCAGTAGTCAGCAAAGATTTTTAGATGGATTCTCAGGATGTGCCATGGAAACTGAGGAAATCTGATAATGAATGAGTACCTTACCTTCAGCTGCAATTCTTTGTATCTTTTAGACATCCTAATGAGTAACTTGTCATCATTTATCATAGCAGGTTTTTCTTTGTAGTACTGCACCATGGCTTGTGCTGCTTCACTGTAAGCCATTTCCAGAAAGGCCTAGCACAAATGGTGAGAGCTTTAAAATCTACTATATAATTAAAAATACAGAGTGTAAGAGAGAAAAGGCAGCACAATAATTTTAATTTGGATTCTTCTCATGCAAAATGTCTTGAGAGTACAACAGTGGATAGCTTTCCAGCCCTGGAGCTGAAATAGTAACGCTCAGTCTATTGCTCAGCCTCCTTTTAACTGCAAATAATGGTTTCAACCCAGCTATTAAAGCCAATATGCAACTTTAAAAGCCAGTTTAGTTAAATACTGCATGACTGAAATCCAATCTTTCTTGATATATGAAAACATCACCTTTCCCTTGCTTCTCCATTGGTGCTTCTACACCATGGTCAGCTGCTGACAGACGCAGAGCTGCAACGCTGCAGCATGCGCTGCTCCCAAGATTGTCAGCTGTGTCTTGCAGAATTGCAAAGGATCCAGATAAAAGCAGAACATCAGAGCATGAGCAGCCAGAACAAAGCCAAAAAAAGAGTTTAGAAAACCTGAACGATGTTAACTAGCACTTTTATGTACATGAAGGTTGCATTTGATGTGACTGCAGTTTAACTGGTCAAGGAATATACTCACAGCTGTGCAATGACTTCATTTTGAAACATTACAATTCACACATTGCCCACTGGCAAGGATTCTACGTCCATCTGTACTGTTTGCTGCAGGTATGTAAGAGAAAATTTTCTAGTCTTCCCAGCCTACCACCACCACTGGTAGACTTAAGCAATTTAAGGCAGACTCGAGCTGCCTGGCAGAAAGAGCTCTTCTACAATCTGGTGCAGATTACAAAGGGGTGAGCGAGGTGTCAGTGCCCCCGTGTGCACCACATCACTCAGCAAAGCCAAGGCCTGGGGGCTCTGCCACCAGCCTGTGACTGTAGTTACACCATGGCAGGATCTGCTTCTGCTGTAACAACATTTCAGCAAGGAGTGGTAGGACAGCCAAACCAGACCAGAGCGCAAGTCATTCTTCAATGCCCAGTTCAGCTTCATGAGTACGGGTACAAAAGCAATTAAAACCTCCTAAACAGAACAAAAGAAGTTTCTAAGTAGCCCTAACAAATGCTGAGAGAAGAAGGCCGAGTTATTATTAACTTCTAAAAATTATTATTTTTAAAAGTACAGTTTTACCTTCATTGAGATTTCTGGGGTCTTTTAACAAGAACTATAAGGCAGTGGTCATGTTTATGCCATCATCTCACTCTGTGAACACCGGTTCTTTTTAATTTCAAGAGCAGGCTTCATATATTTATGTTTCTACAACAAAAAAAGATTTTCCCCAAAGACCTTCTAGATACCATCGATCCCAAATGCACAGTACCTGATTAGTGGATTTCATGAGGATATAGTTGGTGACCTTCCCAAATGGGAGGCCCAGGTTAATAACGTCATTCTCTGTGCAGCTTCCCTCAGGGAGGTTGCAGATGTGAACAACTCGACCCAGTGTAGATTTCCTCTGGGGAAACTGGGGAAAAAAACAACTCAAAGTGATGCTTTTATCTTAGATATTCCAGTCACCAGATAAGACCTTATATTTCTGCAAAAAATGAAATTTTCTATTCTGCATACCTGTTACTAGGGACAAATATCCTTCTTTAAAACCTTGTATTTTAACATTCTAGTTTAGAAATGGGAAGGGAAATTTTTAACTGCAGTGCAGCTTGCAATGGAGTCTCCATCCCTGGACGTTACAAAGTCCAGAGAGGAGATGCTCTTGTGCAAACAGGATTAATGATACTGCTGCAGAAGAAAGCACTGTACTCAGCCCCAGCAAGAGTTTGGAGGCCTCTCAGTGTGGAGACAGAAGGTGCCCCTGCCATGAAGAGGTCTCAGCACCTCCTGATGAACTCCCTAATGGGGTCAGTACCCATCTGGTGTAGCAGCACGACCCTTACAGCTTCTCTGCCAAGTCAGACACACACACACGCACGCGCACGTGCACACACACTGCTAAAAAGCCCTTATGCACAAAAAATGAGTGTTTTCAAGCATTCCTTGCTCAATGCAACAACACACAGTGGGAGGGACTTCTCCACTGGGGCCATAAGGTCCACTGGACATACAGAGAGGCAGAGCTCCTGAATTGGGCTGGCACAGGCACCCAGTGCCAGTGTAGTAATCAACTCCCAGGGGTGGAAGTCTATTTTGGAGAGCTGGGGCAGTTCCCAAAGAGGGTCTACACTCCTTGTGCAAAGAGGCATCAGGGTATACTCAGAGAGGAACATAATTTACCCCAGCTAATGACATGCAAAAACATCATTCGCACAGGATTAAGCCTTCCTGGACTATTTCCCTCTTTATGACCTCTACCGTTAGGATTTTACTAGAATTATGCCATTCAAGAGAAGATGCAAATCATGTAATCTTGTGGGATCAAGTTCACCAGAGCCATCACAAATGTTTGGCTTGTCAGCAAGTTTACAAGTTAGAGAGCTAATGTTATCTTATTTACACCTTCATTCCATTACCTCCTTCCCCCCAGGCTTCACCACTTAACCATTTGTGTATTTCTGCTGCATCAAGACCCTGTATTATACAGTGGTCTGCTATTTAGCTTGCATCTTACAGAGACTGCCCAAGTGCATAAGGTAAGTCAAAGAAGTGCCAAAGCCCAGAATTAAGATATTTTCCACAGCAGAAAAATAATGAAGACCTGATCCTGAAAAAAATATGAAGCAACTCAGCTCCACTTGACTAGAAAAGGAAGCGATGGCTGTGTGCATCTGGCAAGGTCAGCCTGTAGCACACAACAGAAGAATACAACTACAGCTAGCAAAGGAAACTTCAGTGACAGCAAATGCAGTCTCAGTAGGAACATTGCTGGTCACCTGTCACCTTCTGTTTGTCTCGCTAGATCTGTTAAGAAATGGTATGTTGAGAATCTGTGGGACTAGGAAGACTTAAGCTGTTCCTTGTGTAGGCTCCAGAGCCTGTGTTCGAACACACGCTCAGCGGTAAATTAAGTCAAACGACTGTAAGATGTTACCACCTCCCCACAATTGGCAATGGCTTAAATTAAAATGCTATGCCATAAATCTGCTGTAATTCATGATTAAGAGGTGGTCACAGTCATACCAGAAGTCGGTGGGCTGTACCAAGTAATAATGTTGTCAGCTGATTGAAGTTAAATTGGATCCACTCATTAAATAGAGCTGTAAATCACAGCCAGAAAAGGAGTATACACCTTCCATATCCACAGTCAGGAAGTTAGAGGAGCTGTTGTCTGTCAAGTGTTGAGTGTGTTTTTCAATAAGACTCTAAGTTAACCTTCTTTGCATCCAATGTCTGTGGGGGTTTACCAATGCAGTTGGACAACTACTACAAAAAGAATTTAATGTACAGCAGTGAAATGCAGCTCATACCATTTGCCAGATTATTTCAACAATTCAATTTGGCTATTTTTTATTACAGCTTTTTTTTTTTTTTTTTCTTTTTTTTGTTTCATGCTTTTCAAATTCTTTATCCCTTTCTCGATCTTTGCATGAATCTTTTCTAAAGATAAACTGACAATCCCATCCCTCCAGAGTTAATGGCTCTCCATGCCCGAGCGAAGGCTTATAGCACCATATTTGCCTTATGAAGAGGGATAGAGTTATTTGCAGATGGATAGCACAGAGCAAGCTCTTCCAGAAATCTGAACACTTTGTTTATGATTACATGCAGGGTCAAGTATAATCTCCCACTGCTCAGTTAAATGGCAGCAGCTTAGCTGAAAGTGAATACTACCGTGCAAAGGTGTAATAAATTATAAGCCACCTGGGTTGTGGAGTGAATGACAGCTGGCAAACTCAATCTTAACACCTCTAATATAGCTCCCTGTCCATCTGATGAGCTTCTAAAGAAAAAGAGGATTTACAGTGTCCAGGAAAATCAAAGTTATTGTTTCTTTTATCTCTCATAGTACTGCAGGTCACTCAGAATGAGGACTTCTGCAGGCAGCTTAAATGATAAATAGTGACAGATTCTAAGGAGAAATGATACTGGTATTAGCAGTAATTTCATTTGTTGTGAGGTTGACAGGCATGATGAAAAGGAACATTCCTCTGCACCCGCTGCTACTCCACCTCTGACCTTGGAGGCAGCTGTCATGAACAGCTCTGCTCTTTGCTCCCCTGCACACACAGTGTCTGTGACAGGCAGAAGCTAAAACCCCTTCAAATAACCTCTTGCGCAGCAAAACCACACAGTAGAAAACTGGTTGGTTTAAACAAATCTGTGTGACATTTCTGTTCGCAATGTGTGATGCGAACCGGAGCGGCACAGGGACACAACGCAGCTTGGCTTTCCAGAGTGTCTGAGACCACGTTAGGTTATATATACAAAAGCTAACAAGGTGAAAACTTGAACCCCTGGATTACTGCTGCTATTCCATGAACGCCCTAACATGAGTCCTTGATGCCTCCAGCTTTAATCGTAGCTTTCCTATACATGTTTAGCTTTATGTTAACCCTAACAACTTCGCATTTCCATTATGTATAAGATTTGCTTCTATTTGCCCTTTTTTCTTCTTTTAAAATCTCTGCTTTTTCAGTTTAAGAACTACTTTTAATATTGTCCTTTTTTTCTGGCATTTTTTGATTATTGGGCTAGGAATTCAAGTGGTCCTTAGAGCACTATGACTGGGGGCCTGTGTGGAATACATGAGGGGGGTAATAAGCCTAAACCAAGGAATGCTGTACACCAAAGCAGACTTGCTGAAAGGCTACCAGTGGCAGCAGATGATATAAATAATACACTAAAATAAATGAAGAAAATGTTAATCCAGCATAACGAGTTAATCTGGGACCTTTAGGTGAGTAACGGTTAGCGAAGCTGCAGCCACTATCTTTGCCACTATTGCTGCCTGGGAGAAGGACCCCAGCATGGGAGAGGCAGAGAGCAATTGCTACAAAAAATAACTAGAGAGATGGAAGGCTGCTTGCTGGGATCAATACTCAGAATAAGTAAAAACTAATCCAAATCCTCATTCCAAGCTAAAGCTGACCTTCCTGGGTTGAAAAGATATAGAAAACGGGGCAAAAAGTCACTACAATCCACACAAAGCAATTTACCCCACTCCACAAATCTCCCTAACAAGCAGAAAACTTTTAGCACTGCCAAAAAACCACTACAGTTAAGTTTGGATTTGGCCAAAATTAAAAGCATAAAAGAGCTGTAGGGAACTTGAAATATATCAGACTGAATATTCAGATCATTGCCTAAAAGGAAGCCTTCACGGTTTTAATTCCAGTAAGCAGAAGTGGCTCCTACAAGAATCTGAACACAGAGCTCAATTTGCTTAGGTACTCACTCTTACCCCGGATGGAGGAGAAGAAAATATAGGACCTGGCTGGCCAAAGGATCTTGCTGACGTAGTGATAAAAGATGCGCCGACATTTGTTGGATAATCTAAATAATGGATTACACACATTTCATGAAAATCTTGACTCATATTAATTGCATTAGCATGCTCAGTAAGCAATGCCCCATTTACATAATAATTAATTTCATGTCTCTACAAAAAATTATACACTATTTTGTTGTACTGTGAAAACATGTCATTGTTCAAAAGAAAAATAAAGTCATACTTTGAATGGCACTGTACTGGCTCTTAGCACAGAAAGCATAACCTCTAAAAAGTTTTCCTTCATGTCTTGTATTACATTTAATTTAAAATGCCCACTTTTCCCCAGAGACTGACTTCCCTTTGAATTAAAAAGAAGTGGTTTTAACTATTGCGTTCACCTTCAATACTAGATGGATTGAAAACTGCTGCATTATTTGGTGATAAATGCAATGTTCCATCTGCTGAGCTTAACACACACCGGATACCAGTGCTAGAAAACAAAGAAAATAACTTTAGGAGCATATATAATGTGCCATAAATATTAAAGCATAAAAATATTAAATATTAAGTTATTAGACTGTAAATTCCCCATGTAAAGCCACTTAAGTAAGGGATGTTATATTAGAAAATCAGTTGGAAGAGTTTCTCTAAAGTAATACTTACTTATCTGAAAAAGCCATACATTTTTGGATGTGAAGACTTCCCTTAACGTGCTGATCCCAGTCCTATGGTGAAACAAAGAGATGATGAGGACAGGAAAAATCCTGACACAAATTTCCAAGAGATTGCTTCTCCATTCAGTTTACCTTACTTTAATACTGAGATGCTGAAGATTAAACTGTGTGATGCTGGGGCCAAGCACACCTTCACCCGATGCACTTACTGACTCATTATTTGTAGGTTAAATTATCTGTTACTTAAGAAAAAGGAGAGCTTTTCTGTATTTGTTTTTTAATCCCCTATAATTCTATTAATTCAATTACTGAAGATGCTGAAGAGCTGAAGAGCTCATCCTGCAAGGCACTGAACACCCTCAAACTCCTGCAATGTCCATAAAGAAGGTGCTCAGCACAGGGGGCAGCCAGGATAGCGCTCGTTCATTTCAAGGGATTAGCAAAATCTGTCAAAGTACATTCAGCTATTTACACTTCTATGATCCAAATGGAGCAGTGCATTAAACACCAAAAACCAGATCAACTGCAACCCACTGTAGCAACATTTCCCCTGCCCTTTTTAAAGGTTTAATGGAAAAAACCAAATGCCCAGCATGCCCTAGACGGGGGCTACTTCAGACCAGCCCTGTGTCTGCAGTAACCACAGCAAATCCTTTTGCAAGCAGCTGCTCAAAGAGTAAAAAGGAAACATGAAAGAGCAAATACCTTCAGATATCCCAAAGCCCTAGGGTGTTTAACTATCAGGTACTATTTCATTGGTTGGCCATCTTCCTTCTTATATAAACGCTATTGTAATGTTTTTGTCAGGCTATCATCAGCGTGAAAACACATGCCTTTGTGGTTGGGTGCCAGTCCTTCAATGCAATGGAAAAGGTGGTGAGGATTTGTTGAGCAGGGCTCACCAGGAGGGCAGGACAACCCCAACCAGAGCCCACACATGGCTGTGGGGCTCAGAGGGCCACAGAAGTGGCCTTCTCCAGACCTTAACTATATAACGTGACCTAGCATACAGGCTCTCTGAGCAACTGGGAAGCTGCTTCTTGAGGGTGAGGTTGAATCTGGAGTAGTCTTGGCGGTATGAACAGAGAAGAGTGGGATCGTGGTCTGCACCATGCATGCTGAGCAGCTTCTTGCTTTCAGGACGAAGTCACTGGGGATCCTAAGTCTTAAATTTGCCTTAGAGA
>JAVSBS010020211.1:0-11251 GCA_033124195.1 Coracias cyanogaster | reverse complement strand
TGGGCGAGGCGGGCGGGCTGGCGGCCTACGAGGCGGCGGCGGGGCGCTGGGTGCCGGTGCTGCCCCCCGCCGCCGCCGCCGGGCCCCGGGGGGTGCTGGCGGCCGCCCCCCTGCCCGGCGGGGACGAGACCCTCTGCGCCCTGGCCAGCGGCGACGGGCGGCTCCTCTTCTTCGCCCTGGGCCGCCCCGAGCCCGCCACCGGGCTGAGGCTGTTCGAGGGCGCTGTGCGGGGTCTGAGCTGGGCCACCCGCCCCGAGCCGCCCCCCGACTCCGCCGCCCTCCTGGCCTCCGGTCCCGACGGGGAGATGCTGTGGCTGGACGTCACCCACCGGCCCGGGCGGGCACCCTGCGTGCGGCTCATGGGGCGGTACCGGCTGCCCCCCTGCAAGCAGCGCTGGCACACCTGCGCGGCCTTCCTGCCCCCGGGAGGGCTCCTGCTCTGCGGGGACCGCCGGGGCTCCCTCCTCCTCTTCCCCTGCAGCAGCTCCCCGGGCTGGGCTGCGGAAAGCGCCGGCACCGCCGATGGTGACACCGACCCAGTCAGCGAGGACTCCGGCAGCGAGTCGGAGCCCGCTTGCTTGTCACACAAAAGGGCTCTTCCTCCGGAGGCCCCGCTGTCCGTGCTCTTCGGGATCCACGGGAAGACGGGCGTTACCTCCGTGACCTGCCACGGGGGCTACATTTACAGCACCGGCCGGGACGGTGTCTACCGCCAGCTCCGCCTGCAGGGCCAGCAGCTGGAGGTCCTGCGGAAGCACAGGCCCTGCAAGGGGCTGCAGTGGATCGAGGAGCTGCGCTTCACCTCGGATGGGGACCTGCTCGTGCTGGGCTTTCATGCCGACAACTTCGTGGTGTGGAGCAGCAGGACCGGCGAGAACCTGCACTGTGTCCCCTGCGGCGGGGGGCACCGCTCCTGGAGCTACTGCAGCAGCCCCTCGGCCGAGGCCTTTGCCTTCGTCAAGTGTGGGGACGTGATGCTGTACCACCGCGAGGCCGAGCCCCGCGAGCAGCAGGTGCTCCTGGCGTCCCTGCACGGCCGGGAGATCGCCTGCGTGCGGCGGCTGGGGGCGGTGGAGGTGCCCGGCTGTGCCGCCCTTAACGTCTTCGTCACCGGCAGCGAGGACACCACAGCCTGCGTCCTGGCACTCAGCGAGCGCTCCCGGGCAGCCGTGCCCCTCGCCCGGCTCAGTGACCACATCTCCAGCGTGAGGGCACTGGCACTGGCTGGCCCTGAGGGACCCGGTGATGAGGGTTTCGGTGACGAGGGTTTGTCCACCCTACTCTTCTCTGCTGGTGGCCGAGCGCAGATTGAGTGCTACCGGCTACTGTGTGCCAGAGATCTGGACTCCGAGAGCTCCGTGGCCTGCCAGGTCATCCATGTGGCCTCCCACCGTCTGGACGAGTACTGGGAGCGGAAAAAGAACAGGCACAAGCTCGTCAAGATGGACCCAGAGACAAGGTGATGCTCAGGGATTGCCCAAGGCAGGGTTAGCAGTGACCACAGTCTGGAAAGGTGCTGGGATCTATGCTGGACTGTGCGGCTGTGGGCTCAGCTGAGGCAGGAGCCAGTGTGGCTTCATGCACGCATCCCTCATGTCCAGTGCCCAGTGGTTGGGCCTCAGGAGGCTTTTGAGTTTAGGAAAAGGTTTGGTCTTTCCTCATCCTTCCTCTGAGTGCTTGGAGGTGTCCCATGCTGGAGTCAGGCTGCTCTGCTGGGCCACCCTCCTCCCTGGGGCTGCAGGCATCACCGAGGGGGTTGATGAGCGTTGTGTGTTTGCTGCAGGTACATGTCCCTTTCAGTCGTGCCCGGGACCAGCACAGAGCAGCTGCCAATGCCCTGGAGGTTCCTGGCTGCTGCCTGCAGTGATGGATCAGTCCGGTGAGGAGCCATCGTGGGGCCTGGCAGGGAGAACAGAGCTGCAGCTGGCGATGGAAGCAGAGCAGGCTCTGCAAGGGAGGCTGCTGCCATGGACACAACCAACTCTGAGCTGGGAACAGGGCAGCGCATGGTGGGAAGTGGGGGTGTAGGTGCCGGGAGCCCCCTTCTCCCATGACTGACTGCCCTCTGCTCCATCACAGGATCTTTGGGCTGCTGGAGGCTGCCCGGAAGCTGGTGCTGGTGGCGGAGTCGTTTCACCACCAGCGCTGTGTGCTGAAGGTGGAGGCATTTCTGCATACACAGGCGGGAGAAGGGAGGTGAGCCCCAAATGCTGTGCTGCAACCAGCAGGGCTCTGGGGAAATGCATTCATCCTCACAGGGACGGCAGCTCAGTGGGTGACAGGAAGGGAGAAATTGGTCTGTGGGGGCTGTCCTGCCGCTTCCCCAGATCTCAGCGGGGACCCTCAGGGGGGCCTGATGCAGGGCTGTGGCGAGAGCCTCCCCCAACTTCTTTCTTCTAGGAGGCACCTCCTGTGCAGTGCAGCCACTGATGGCAGCGTTGCCTTCTGGGACATCACCGGCCCCATCGAGGATGCAGTGGATGCCCTGCACCCAGCGGAGGGAGAGATGCAGCCCCTGGGTGGGTGGAGCTGCTGGTGGCTCTGCTCTACCTCCAAGGGAGGCCACGCTGCTCCAAGGGAGGCCACACTGCTCCCTTGGGCCAAGGTGAGTGTCACTTTACTGACCAAGCCTGTTTTCCCAGCCCTGGGTGCCCCACTGCTCACGGTCATGGCCCACAGCTGTGGTGTGAACAGCCTCCATGTCCACAAGATGCCTGAGGGACAGTACCTGGTGGCCAGCGGCAGCGATGATGGCTCCATCCACGTCTGCCTGCTGGAGGTGGCCCTGGGCGAGGATGGGGCCATGGCCGGGACCTGCCTGCGTGTCCTGGAGCAGGTGGACAGGCCCTGTGCACACGCTGCCCATGTGACAGGGATCCGGGTGCTGCGCCCAGACCTGCTGCTCTCTGCCTCGGTGGACCAGCGCCTGACGCTGTGGCACCGGGGCCCGGGTGGGCTGGATGCGCTCAGCACCACCTTCTTCCATGTGCCTGACCTGGCCGAGATGGACTGCTGGGAGGTGGTGGAGGCTGGGGGACAGCTGCGGTTCTACTGCGTGCTCTGCGGGCAGGGCCTGGAGATGCTGCACGGCCCGGCCCCCCCAGAGCCTCCTCTGCCAAAGGCTCCCCAGTAACTGGGCAGGTGTGGCACACCCCAGTCTCCACCTGCCTAGGGAGGGCACTTTGTGCTCTGCCTGTCCCAGCCTGAGTGCTGATATGTCCCGTTAAGGGGATGGGCATGCTTGGCTCCTTTGGGGACAGCACAGCCACATCTGGGGTGCTCAAGGTTGGCAGTCATAGGGGAGCAGGTAGACATGACCCTTCCTGGATAAGCCTGCAGCTCCCCAAGCCATAGAGGAGGAGTGGTGTCATCAGCCTGCCCTGAACAGACGTTCCTCCTTCCCAAGGTGTGAGGGACCCATGTCCAGGCTTTCCAGTCCTGGTCCCCAAGAAGAACCTGCTCGGGTGGGCACTGAGCACCATGCCTGGCCCTGGGAGTGTCAGGGCTGCAGGAGGTCAAGACCAGTCAGGCACTGGTGTGGCACGAGGCGTGATGCAGCCTTGTGGTCCCTGGAACAGGGCCCTGTATGAACGTGCTGGGGAACTGTGCTGAGTGGCAACATCGCTCCCCTGCAGCAGCCCATGCGTGCTGCACGCCCCCTTCAGCACAGCTCTTCAGTGCTGTCTCAGGCTGAGCAGGTTGTTCCTACAGAACAGCAGGACCACGCACAGTCTGAGCACAGGAAGGTCAAAGAGCCGCGCATGGCCCTGGCCCCACCTGGGGCAACGTGCTCTGTTGGGGTCAGACACACAGCATTTGTCCAACAACACATGTATTGGGGCCTGGTGCCTCAGGAGCTCCCTGCCAGCATGGAGCAACCTTCAATAAATGGCTTTGAGGGAAGCACAGGTGGTGCCTGGCTTTGTGGTGACTGGTCCCTGGTGCTGCTGCTCCTGCTGCTCCCCAGCCCGGCTTGCAGGCTGCCATGGCTGTCTTCCCTTCTGCTGGTGTGGATGTGGCAAATGCACCCATCGCCCATGCTGGCGCAGCCACAGGGTGGACACGGCCAAACCCCCAAACTGCGGGCAGGGGGAGGGGAAGCCCCTCCCCTGGTGGCACATTGTCCTGGTGCCTGTCACACCGTGCGTGGCACAGCTCTTCAGTGGTGGCTCAGATCTGGCTGAGAGGCGGGAGATGCAGCGTCGCCAGCGCACTGTGGAACATGTCCCTCACTGCTCCCAGCAGCTGGAGGCGGGCAAACATCTGGTCAAAGAGGTGCGGGAATGGCTCCTGTGGGGAGAAAGGCAGCGACTTAGGGCTAGTGGCCATATTGCCCATTGACGGGCTGGCCCTTAGAGCCGCTGCTGCCTCTGCACGCAGCCCTGAGGAGCTGGTGCGGGGCTGCATCACGCTGCTGGCACCCTGGAGCCTGTTCCCCACACAGCTGCACTGCAACTGCACCCAGCCCTGGTCTGGCCCAGGACATCCGACTCACCCCCAGGACATGGACCCGGTTGTAGTAGGAGCTGAAATCCATGCTGAGCTGGATCAGGAACTTGCACACCTGCAAGACAAGAGCTTCTGCTGGCACGGCGGGGTCTGGTCCATCTTGGGTCCTTCCCCACCTCACGCACAGTAGGAGCAGCCCCAGGAGTGCTGCAGTCTCTTCCCTCATCATTGCCCCTGTATCGCTCGCTGGTGAGCAGCAAACTGCTGGCATGTAGCTTTGCCCTGGGCTGGGCATGCTGGAGCAGCACCCATGGGTGCTACAGCACCTGGCACTTACTGTCTCTGTGTTGGCTGTGATCCGGATCCCCTTGGTGGGTGTGGGCAGCTGTGCTGCCTGCTGCAGGACTTCAGGGAAGGGCAGGAGATAGTTGAAGAGCAGGAGCCATTCACTCTGTGAAAGAATTACATGTGTTGGAGAGGGCCAGATCCTCCTGGGCCAGCAGGATCCATCACCAGAGCTGAGCGCACGCAGGGCCCCCGCATTCCCCTTCTCAGCACTCACCTCTTCCCGGAGGCAAGAGAAGTTCAGTTCTGATGCTGGTGGCAGAGGTGGGTATGTGCCTGGAAAGGAGGTGGGAGACTGTTGTTGTGCTCAGAGAAGCCTCCAGGCATGAGGAACAGCCCAGGAGTGGCTGTTAGTAGAGGGGGGGCGGGCTGGCGCTCACCCCGCTCCACAGCCTGCTGGTAGGTATCGAAGAGTGTGGCCAGGCGAGCACAGTTGTACATCACGAAGGCACCGCTCTTGGTTCCCTTTGTGGAGATGCTGCTGTCCTCCAGGTCCAGGGTGATCTGAGGGCGAGAAGTCACAGTCCAGGCTGCTCAGCAGAGAGCTGCTCCACTATTCCTGCTCTGTGCAAACCACTGTCCTACCTGACTCCGGTGAGCGGTGCTCAGCATCTCAAACCTGATGGCAGCCACCGTGAGGGTGTCAATCACCTCAGTCCAAGCCTCATCTGCAGAGAACGCAGGTGGCATCATGCACAGCTTGCTCCATTCCCATGTCCACCCCAGTACCTGGGCAGGAACCTCCTGGGGCCAAGGGGCTCCAGTGGAAGCTGGGGACCACCCACCACCCTCCCCCAGCTGCAGGTGCTTCTCTGGGCCCGTGCCCGCATGGCAGTTCAGATGCCTCCCCCCAAGCAAGGTCAGCAGCGGGCTCCCTCATGAAGGGGAGAGGAGGCACCATGCAGGAGATATCCCCGTTGGCTGCCAACTCAGAGGTGAAGGGGGAGACTCATGGAAGCAGCGGAGATGGGGATGGAGCAGTATCTATGCGTGCAGCCGCAGAGTAAACCCTCACCTTGTGCAAGCTCCCCGTACTTCATCACAGAGGCTTCGTACATCTGGCGCTTTCGGAGCCTGGGAGGAACACAGACACTCACAGCCACCACCCCTGAACTGCGCTGGCCCCAGAGAGTGCCCCGGGTTCTCCCAGCCTTCGGGCTGCTCAGGGCATCCCAGCTGCAACCCAGCCAAGCAAATGCAACACAAAGCCTCCAGGAGCCAGGCAGAGACAGCCACACCTTGGCCAGCCCGTCATGCCACTGCCTGGAGAGGGCTGCAAGGAAGCTGCTGTGCCAGGCACAAGCTCTGTCTTTCGGCTGAGAAAGGGCCGTCCCTGTGCCAAGGTTGTCCACTAATGCATGAAGGCAGGGAGATACCACCCTGCACCACTGCAGCACCCAACTCCTGCTGCTGCCTTTACCTCTGGCCACATGGAGTGAGCCAGAAGCACGGCTGGAGGAAGCCACAGGAACTGGGGAGGGCCCTGTGGCCTCCATTCTGCTCCTCCAGTCCTCAAAACAGCCCTGAGGCCACAGAACAGCACAATGGAGGGGCTGCAAAGAACTCTGTGCACCACCAGCTTACTCAATGCTGCAGCGCGGGCACCCACAGGGCCAGGCAGAGCCGTGGCAGGCAAGCAGCACAGCAGCCACCTTGCTGCACACCAACTTACTGGAAGTACTGGTCTGCCCTGATGGGTGATGAGGGGTTTGTCACCTTCACTGGCCCACAGACAAGGTGTTTCTGAAAAGAGGAGAGACCAGGGCTGGGGTTAAAGTCTCAGAAGCTCCACCAAAACACAGTGTGGGAGAACCAGCCTAAAACCAGGCCTGCTCTGGCTGTGTCCCTGCAGTCTTCTGCCCCTTCCTCAGCACTGAAATCCCAAGGGCAGAGAGGCTGCTCTGCCACCTGGGCAAGAGCACGGAGGGGCCACCAAGGGAAAGGGAAGCCTCACAAGGGAGCAGGGCTGGGCCTCAGCATTCGCTGCAGGCATTGAAGGAGGCCGGCTGAGCACAAGGATGCTGGAGGCCGCAGTGTGGAGGGCTGGAGGTTCCTCACCTGCAAAGCTGTGTGGGCTCCTGGATCCAAAATCCTCCAAAGCAGATCCAGCTGCTGCTGTTGGAATTCCTCCTCACAGCTCACCACATGCACAATGCTGCAGCAGCTCCCCTGGCCTCCAGCCTGCAGCAGAGCACAGCAGGGAGCTCAAATGCTATCCTGTGACAGAAGGGAACAGTGTAGAAAGCGAGAGGCAGGCAGCGCCGCCGGGTTCCTCACCGTGCACTGCAGAACTGCCTGCTGCAGCTCAGCCAGAGACCGCAGCTTCCCCTCCGTCACTGAAAGAAGGAAGGACACTCAGAGTAGGGCATGAGGGTTCACCACCCCCTCCTCCGCCATCTGGCAACATTAGGTCTGCCCCAGGCTGCCTGAGTTTCTGGCTCAAACAAGACTGAAGGGGAATAAGATAAAGTAATTTGGATGTAACTCCCCCTTGTTTTCTGTAAAACAATTGGGAAAAAAGAAAACAGGCCTGTTTGCAGCCATTCACCCCACTCCTCTGTCACACTACAGCTGCTATATGCTTGAGGCTCACCGAGAAGGACGTCAAGATTGGGGTCGTAGCCCGTCAAGCCCTCCTGCTGCACAAAGCTCTTCAAGCGCACTTTATAGACGACATCCTCGGGCAGCACGGCTCTGCCCAGCCCCTGCTCACAGGCAATGGCATAGGGGCACTGGCCCAGTGCTCGCTTCAAGGCCAAGATGGCATCAGGGAGGGCCAAGCCACCAGAGCCTGAGGGCCAGTCAACACGGAGCTGCCGCAGGACCTCCCAGCTCCCCTCCTCGGCGAGGGCCGGGACCAGGCGGACGCCGACCCTGCGGGAGAGGGAGAGGCAGGTGCTGGCAGCGGGAGGGCCGGGCGGCAGGGCAGGGGCGAGGCACTCACCCCTGGGCACGCAGCAGCTGGGCCAGGTGGTCGGCCAGCAGGAGGGCGCGGAGATGGCGGGGCCGCAGGGTGGCGGGGCCGAGCAGGGCCGGGCAGTGCAGCACCGCCCACCGCCGCGGTGTCCCCGCCGCAGGGGCCGGGCCGGGCGGGGGCCCCAGCAGACGCCGAAAGGCCTCGGGGCGCCGCACTCGCACCGCCAGCCCCGCCGGCGTGGCCTGGCAGCCCTGCAGCGCCAGCACCCCCGGGCCTCCCAACGACGTCACACCCGCCACGACGTCAGCGGGCACCTGCCAGGCAAGAAGACGAGGACTCGGTCAGGCCCTGCCCGCACGTGGCCCAGTGCAGGCCCCGCCCCCGGCTGCGGCCTACCGGCGCCGCCCCGGCCTACCTCTCCCCCGGGAAAGGCCGCACTCAGCGCGGCCCGCGGCGCCAGGAAATCCCGGTGCCGCAGGTTGCGGGCGCCGCTCTCCTTCACCCAGAGCGCGGCGGGCCGCCCCAGCGCCCCGTTCAGCGCCCGCAGCGTCGCCGCCACGCCCGGCCGGTCTTCGCCCGTCTCCATGGGAGCCCGGCTGCCGCTTCCGCTGCTTCCGGCCGGAAGTGACATCTGCGGCTTGCCCGCCCTCCCCGGCTCTGGCCGGCGGGCGCCATGATGAGCGCGGCGCGCGGTGTGCCCTTGGGGGCAACGGCGGCGGGGCCGCCATGATGAGCGTGGCAGGCAGCGCGGGGCCGCCATGACGGGTGCGGCGGGGCGGTGTGTCCGGCTCCCGGGAGCGCGCAGGCTCGGTGGCCCAGGAGGGGGCGGGCGGGTGTGCCCGGGAACCCGCCACCCTCCGCAAAGGTCTCTGCGGTCCCGGCTCCTCACAGGCCCTGGCACAGTCTCACCCCGGCAGTGGCCTGGCCGCTCACCCCGAGGAGAAGCCGCGGGGCCGATCCCTGGCAGGGCCGACCACAGGCTGCTGGGCCCCCCTCACACCCCTGGGCTGGGCGCTGGGGGCTGCTCCAGTGCAGAGAGGAGGGGTCACCGCTCCTCAGCCCCCTCAGGGCTGCTCCTGCCTGGCCCCAGGCACTGGGAGGGCCCAGAACCGAAACCGCTGACAGCCGAGCGGGAGCAGGAGTGCCAGAGGCTGTGCCAGGGTTAGACAGGCCCGGGCAGCCGCCCCCGCTGCGGAGGAAACGGGCTGCCCGGGGCAGCGAGTGCAGCCGAGCTGCGGCACAGCTGAGCCCAGCTGCAAGGCCCCGGCTGCCGCTGGGCTGCTGAGGGCCGCAGGGCAGCAAGGGGCCCTGGGCAGTGGCGGGCAGGTGGTTTTGGATGGGCCGGAGGGTGTGAGGCAGAGCCTGGCTGTGGGCGCACTGACTGGCAGACTCAGGCTCGGCAGTTCAGCCTTGCCGGCCGCAGGGCCCTCGGGGCTTGGCTGGCGGTGTGACAAGATGGTTGAGGAGCCCCATCGGCCCTGGCAAGGTGCAGTTTGCCACCGCAGCTGGGCTCTGCGCAGCAAAGGGCAAGGAGCAGCTCTGGATGCAGGTCCTGCTGAGCCCTCCTCTGAGCCTGCTCGCTGCCCCAGCTCTGGCCACACCGCTGGCTCCAGAGGGCTGCGTGGGCCCAAGGAGCCTTCTGCCCGCACATTCGTGAAGCGTCCCGCTCATCAGCCCCAGGAGGAAGGAGGTGGAAACGATTAGCTCACGCTGCCGTGCTATGGATTACATCCGCAGAGCTGAGCTCCTCCATGGCGGTGCCTCAGTTGCAGCCAGGAAAGAGCAGAGGGCCCACATCGCTGCCCGGCTCTCAGGGGAGGCAGTGGGGGCTACTGCTGCCCTGCGGGGCTGCAGCCAAAGCCAGCTCTGATCTGGGGACAGGGGCAAGGGCTCCGCACCATGCCAAGCCTGCTTGGTGGGGGGCGGGCATCCAGGAAGCACCAAACCCCTTCACCGTGGCAGCAGGGAGCTGGAGACCTTCCTTCTGCCCTTCCCTTCCTGCCCTCCCCGCGAAGCCAGGGTGGGGGGAGCCTGCTCTGCCCGCAGGGCCCAAACCGGTTCCTCCGGGGCTTGTGTGCGCGGCGCGGGGGGGCCGGGGCAAGGGCAGATTCTGGCAGCGCAGCCCGTTGCGTGGGCCTTGCTGGGAACAGAACCGCTCCTTTTGGGGCTCCGTGGGCAGCGCTGCAGCCCCAGGGCAGGAGTGGAGCCTGTCCTCCAGCTGGGGGGTGGCTGCGTCCCCCCCAGAGGCGCAGGGCCATGCCACGGCGGGGTGCTCCCTGCACCACCCACAGCCAAGAGGTGATCTGAGACTCGCTGCTCACACCAGACCAACTGCTGACTGTCCGCAGGGCAGGAGCTGCCCGCGACCCCGGCCCGGCCGGCCCGGGGGGGACGCACCGGAGTGGGCTGGGAGCACACGCTGACCTTGTGTCAGCACTCAGCGAGGGGCCAGGCTGGATCCGTCCCCATCCCCAGAGCAGCGGGGTGTCCCCGCAGGCGGCCCACGTGAGGCCTGGCAGCGCAGCAGCCCCGTCGGGGCGGCTCTTGGAGGCGCCGAAAGAGCTTTGGACAGACACGACATCCCCGATGGCTCTCTGGCTGCCCGCTCAGCGGGAGTGATCGTGTCATTCCGAAGCCGTCTCTCTCCGGGGACGGGTCCTGCCCGGGCACCGCTCACCCCTGCCGGCACAGGGGGGTTGCGGGGGGCCGGGGCGAGCCTGGTGCGGGCTGGCGGCGGCAGGAAGCTCACGCAGCCTCCCGTGGCCTGCATCGGAGTGGCACAGGCGGCCACATCCGTGCTGTGGCCGGCAGCCGGGGCTGCCACTCGGCAGGCTCGCCCCGGCGGTTAGTCCCCAGGAAGTGAGCTGCTATTTTTAGCCATCAGAGGCATGAGATGGCTGAAGAACCCCCAGCCCCAGCACGGGATGCTGAGGTGGGAGGCTGGGCACTGGTGGTCCTCCATACCAGCACCCCCTTCTCCCAGTGCGGCCCTCACGCACGGCCCCGGCCCCACAGAGCGGTTGCAGTGGGGCAAGCGGCTCTTGCCCAGGGCCTGGCCAGGCGTGGGGCGGCGGCGGGCAGCAGGGTGGGGGGCACGCAGGGCGAGGCGGGGGCGGGAGCGCGGGTAACGAAACCCCAGGGCAGCTGGGCGCAGCGGGGACAGCTGCTTTTGGGATTCCGTTGCCCGCACTGGCGCCGTGGAGAGATGGGCACAGCAGCCGTCGCCACGCCACCCCACCCCGGGGCGGCCAGCGGGCCAAGGAGGGAGAGGGCGACTTACCACCGGGCACCGGGGCAGAGGAGCGGCACTGGCGTCGCAGCCGGGCTGGTTGTGGCTGGGGGTGCCAGCGGAGGCTGGGGCTGTGCCGCGGGCCAGGTGCCAAGGGGAGGGCGGCGTGGCCGAGCCAAAAGGAAACCGCTCCAAACAAAGCCCCGGTGGGGCTGGAGCATCTGGTGCCAGCCCAGCGGCCGCCGGCAGGGCCCGGAAACCCGATCCAGCCCCGAGGGAGGGCACCCGCCCCGGCACCTGCGCCCGGCGGC
>JAVSBS010020210.1:0-13900 GCA_033124195.1 Coracias cyanogaster | reverse complement strand
TCAATTAGTAAGGATTTATATATTTTTAACATCTGCCTTCTCCTTGCCTAATATTGCACTTTAAAAGAAACATAAGCACATGATTGTACTGTGACGATCTGATGCTGCCTTTGTTTTTATTGGTCAAAACAGCCACACCAAAGTGGCTTAAACTGGACCAGATTCCCCTATCCAAAAGTGTGCCCCTCATTAACCCTGCAATAGATATGCAATGAAAAGGGCTAACAAGTACAAGCAGAAACAGAAACACATCAGGCTGGTAACTGTAGCAATGGTGTAGGATAACGTGTCTTCTTCCACTAGAGCATCTGTAAAGCCAATACAGTGATTTTTTTCAGTTGTTTGAAAAATAGACTCTAACACCATGGATGGGTCATTGGTTGAATGACAAAAGTTCTGCAGTTTTAATTGCAGTCATTAACTGTCAGTGTCCTGTGTTGTCCCCCATAAGCAGTATTTGGGGCTTTGCTGGGCTTCCATTTTCCAGGCTGTGCAATGCTTGCCGTGATGCTGTGAGTGGTCGCTTCTACAGCCGAAGCGATCATGCTGCACAGGGGTGTTCACTTGCTCCTTTTATCTTGAAGGCTGCTTCGTACATCCATCAGCTTCAACCAGGTCTGTGTTTGATCTACCGATTGATGCCCAATTTGAGGTCTGCCGTTAGTGACAGCTCATGTACTATCCTGTTTGGATTTGGTTGGTGAGACATAAAACATGATATTGGTTCTGCTCTCCGTTTGGATAGGTGCAAAGCACATCTGACCATATGGAAAATGCAATCCACATGCGCACACACCACTGCTGGCGAAGGGCATTTGTATGTCCCTAATCCAGACTTAGAGACATTCTGAATATCCTGAAGTTGTGCTGGTGATCACTCAGCTGTCCCCCACTCAAGTGCAGATAGTAAGAGGGGGATGGGTGCCAGGAGGAGACCCATGTAATGAATTACCTGGTGCAGAGTTCAGCTGGTCAGGCAAGAACTGTAACGAGCTGCTGTTTTTTAAATGACATCTAACTTCTGGCTTGCATATGGGGCAGGCACCAACGCCACCACACTGTGATGTGCCCTGGCACACAGCATCCTACCTACCTGATACTTGACAATGGACTTGGAAAAGCCTCATTCAGTGCCACCTTTGCCTCACTTTTACTAGCAAGGAGTCAGTCCAGTTCCACAGACTAGGGGAGAGAGGCACTCCCCACACTACGTGAGGGTCAAGCTAGAGGCCACAGTACACACAAGTCCATGGAACCAGAGGCGATGTACCTCAGGGTGCAGGGGGTGATGGCCAGTGTCACTGTGAGGCCACACTCTCTCATCTCTGGAAGGTCATGGTAACTAGGAGAGGTCCTGATGACTGGAGAAAGATGTCTGCCTTCAAAAAAAAAAGCAGACAGGAGAATCTGGAGAAGGAGCAGCTGGTCAGAGTCAACCTAGTATCTGGGAAAACTCTAAAGCAAGTCCTGAGGGACTCTGTGTCCATGTCATCAAGGACAGGACAGTGACTGGGAACAGCCAGCATGGGTCCTCCAAGGGCAAAGGGTGCCTGACCAGCCTGCCTGCCCTTATGATGGAATGAGTGACCTACTCTGCAATGGTGAGGAGGGTAGTGGATGTTGCTTTCCTTGGCTTTAGCAAGGCTTTTGCCACATAACATCCCTGCATAGCATCCTTGTAGGTAAACTGAGGCAGTATGGGCTTCATGGAGGGGCTAGAAAGTAGGTGAAAAACTGGCTGCATGCTCAGGCTCCAGAGGGAGTGGTCATGGATTCAGAGTCTATCAGGCAGCCAGTTATGAGCTTCAGGGTCAATACTGGGGTCAGAACTGATTTACACCAATATCACACACAACCTGCACAACGGAAGATAACACATCCTCAGCAAGTTTACAGGCAATGTCAGACCATGAGGAGGTCATTACCTTGGAGAGCAGGACTGCTGTTCAGAGGGACCTGGACAAGATAGAGAAATAGGGCTATAGGGACCTCATGAAGTTCAGTGTGGACAGATGCTAAATCCTGCACCTCATCTGGAATAACTCCCTGCAACAGTGGGGACCTACTGCCTGGACAGCAGATCTACAGAAAAGGACCTGAGGGCCCTAGTGAACACTGGATTGAACACAAGCCAGCAGAGTACTCCCGCAAGGATGAAGGCTCACTCCAGACTGGGTTGGATCAGCAAGTGTGTAACCAGCAGGTCGAGGGAAGTGATTCTTCCCCTGTTTTCAGCAGTAGCAAGACTGCACCTGGGGTATTGTGTCCAGTTTGGGCTTCTCTGATGCAGGAAATATATGATTATACTGAAGCAAATGCGAGCAGAGGGTCATTAAGATGGTTAGAGGACAGGAGCATGACATGTGAAGAAGAGCTAAGAGAACTGAGTTTATTTAGCCTGAGAAGACTGGAGAGAGGCAACAGTCACAAGGTGCAGCAAGGGAAATCCTACCTGGACATAAGGAAAAACCTCTGTTGTGAGAGGTGGGTCAGACATAGGAGCAGAGACACAGAGAGGCTGAGGAACCTACATCCCTGATGATTTTCAAAATCACCCCAGTAGCATTTTTTCTGCCTGGTACCAATGCAACAGTGACTCCTGCAGGGACTGCAAGAAATAAGTATTTTAACCTGGCTTATTCTTAAATACCTAGCACGATCCAGAGCAACAAAGTACCATTTACTGAGTGGAAGACCTGAACACCTCCTAGGAACAGAGATACTGTGACTGGCCCAAGGACAGCGTAAGGGCAGGAAGGTGAGTGAGTACCTGGGGCTGTGGCAACACTCAGTCTCATGACCTTGGTATGGGACTTCATGAAATAATTGAGAAGGCTGCTAGCAGACAGTTTAGTTGGAATTTGGCCTGGAGTGAATTCAACCAAAAAGAAAAAAGGCCTCTAACATCAAAGCTTTCCTTTCAGGGTCAATTTACACCATCAGATTGTCTGTTGTCTGAGTCAATCTAACAGCTCGATGCTGAACAGGGAGGGTTTGCTTACCTCCAAGGACCACAATCCTCTCCCGCTTGTCCAGCTCCCTGCTCCCACCACCTCTTCTGCTTGAGCACTCATCAGCCCCTGCTGTCAGCTGCCTGGGGTGTCCAGAGATGAGCAGCGAAGAGCAGGAGCTAGAGGCAAGGAGTAGGACTTGTCCCGTTCTGAAGTGTTGAGCTGTTAGATTGGCTCAGCCACCTCCTGTCACCTCCTGCCAAAGGGCCAGGTGGGAGGGAGGGAGAGAGCAAGTGAGCGAGGAAGAAGTAGCTAACTGAGCTGCCCTCCCCCAAAAGAAAATCCTGCCATTGGAAATGCACAAGATCAAACTTCCCTAACCTAGTGCTGGCAAGATCATGTGAACAGGCTCAATGTGGAAGAGATTCCCTGGTACATGGTGGCCACAGATGTAGCAGCAGTTCCCCCTGAACACCCACACTTTCAGGCCACTGGCAATGCCAAGACAGGCACTGGCTGCTTCACTTGGTCTCTGCACAGCGGATTGTGGGATGATTTTACCACCCACAAAAGGGAGGTCACTGACTGTGTCCCCTCAGGTGCCAAAACCACAATTCCCAGGTATTTCCTCCCAATTTCCTCCATCTACCTAAGGCCAAGGAAGCAGGGAGGATCTGCAGCCAACTAATGTTGCCTAGTAGAGAGTGGTGAAGGCAGATTACTGACTAACCATTTATTTTTACGTAAAAGAAGGTAGCAGCATGCACAGGTCAAATTGTCTTTCTGCTTTATGCATCACAACCTAGAAGGCTGCTTTCCTACCACTGCTGCAAATCAATACTTCAAAAGTTTCCTGGCTTGGTCTCCAAATCACTTATCTTTGATTATTTCTAGTTTCACTGTATAGTCTATCGTGTCTTGAGGAGACAGGACAAAAGCCAGAAGTCCTACAGTGCAACTGTTCACTTAATTCCTTGGGTGTCTTCCCTGCTGATACATAGCAGTGATTGGCAACTAATCTATATATAGTACAGCACCGCAGCCGAGACACAATGGCTGCATTCAGCATGCATACATGATGAAGTCAGCAATGGCTGTTTAATTGCATCATGGGAAGTGAGGGGAGAAAAGAATTGCAAGGAAAAAAAAAGAAAAGGGGCCTCTGGCCCCTCCACTTTACATAATTTCCTTCACTGCCAGATGGGAACACATGGGAATGCTGGCCTCGCATCTCAGGAGCTCCCTCCCCAAAGCCTGGCATGGCTACATCTGTTTCCCTGATTTCCTATGCTTCTGATCTTCTTCACCTGCCCTGCACCCCACCACCCTGGGCAAGCTTCCTGAGATGCTGATACCACCATCTGATTTGGCTTCCTGAGGCTTGCTCCCTCTTTCCTCATTTTTACTTCTTTGGCTCGCAGTAGCATCCAAAGGCCCATTGCTGTGAAACACCGAGGAAGGGTAAGGTCTGCACTGCAGAGACCACACAAGCCTCTGGGCCGCTTTTATTTAAACACGTGAGGTTCTGTACTTCGAGGCAGCGGTTCACAAAAGGGGCTGTCAGGCTCAACACAACTCCACTGTTCTGTGGCTACCAAACAGAAGATAGACAAACTTATCTTCCCAGCGGCCATCCATCACTGTAAATGTACCTGGGTTTTATTTGAAAAGAGAGGCAATACTCTGCTTTAATAAAGTGAAAAAGGGAAAAGATCCTCAGAGTGACAGTGGTCCCCTCTCTGAGACCTACAGCATCAGCCAAATTAACAGCTTTGAAATTTCCCTGAATCCTTGTCTTCCATTTAAAGTTCTCGCTCCTGCAAACAGGACCCATGTTCTCCTCCTCCATTTTAAGAAAGCTTCCCTTTGTCTTATCCTTCACCCTATTTATAGCTCCTGTGGTGGAGGTGTACTGGAAAGGATTTGCACCAGCAGGCACAAGGCCCTTCTGCACACAGAGAGAAAGAACACCTCAAAGGGGCATTTAAAAACCTCCAAGAAACATGCAGTTTCTTGGGGCTCATTTCTGGAAGCAAGCACCAAAGGGTTTCAGCTGCTTGTTTTCCTAGTGGCATGTGAGAGGGTCTTTGTGCAGTGGTATGAGTGATAGGCTGCTTTTGTAAATCCACTTTTATGGAGAACTGTAGGAAGCCACCAGGGTCCCATGTAGGAGAGGAGACAGCCGCCTGCTCCCACTGCCAGGGAGAGCTGCCCAGAAAAGAGCTTCTCCCTCTTGGCTCCCTGGAAAGGCAGTGAGGAGGGGAAAGGCCTCTTCACAGGTCACTTCATGTTTCCAGAGACTTTGCAGAGAAGCCATGATCTGAGACTCCAATCTCTTGCACATCCTACAAGCGCACAATAGCCTCATGCTGTAATCTGAGTCTGGCGGAACCGCATGATTCAAGGTAGCAAAAGTGTTCTCTGAGTCCGTCTCACAGCTTTTACTACGGGAAACACAATTATAATCACAAAATAAATACTCATACTTAAACCAGAAACATTGACTATCACCCTGTGTGGATGCTTGCCTGTTCATTTACTCTTGTAAAGGAACATGTTATTACCTTTGCATGTACTGTCCCTGACCAGTGCTGGCTTCAACATATAAAATCCTAAACATTTCAGGTCCAGATTAGCTCAAAGCCTGTGTCCTGCTAAGGACAATACAGAAATACCCCCACTTCTCTCTCTCAGCATTCAATTTATACCTCTGGAACTGACCTGCCTTGTCCAGAGCAGATGTAGGAGAGAGCAGCACCTGAGTGCAGGTCAGGATTAGTGCTGCATGTAACACCAAATCATCTGAGGGCACATGCCACTTTCTGAGGCTCAGAACTTCCTGATGCTCAGGGAAGTATATCGCATGGCCCTGAGGGAGAAGTGGTCTGTCCAGGTGCCCCAGGAGGCAGAAGGGGATGGGCAACACTTGCACGCAGATAGCGTGAAGGTGTAGATAACGTGTCTTTGCAATCAGCCAAAGAAATGGAAGTTGCTAGCATCCTTTGAACAGACTACACAAGCGCTTCACCGTTCCCGGCACAAGGTCAGCTATCGCAGTGCTGCAGTGTGTTAGGGGACACTCACACGTCCCGGTTTAGGGGCTGAACTGGGGGCTGTTAATGAATAGCTGAGGGTGCCAGGCTTCCCAGCTCCCACAGCCAGATCTGGAGGGGAACAGCTGCCTGTGCCCGGAGTTTACACAGCTGTGGGGAAGCATTAGCAGCTGACAAGCCATTCTCCCTTAAGCATTAGCGTATACCACCTCTTGCAGTTAAAAGCACTCCCCCAGCTAAGTAAAAGGATCTTGCAGATGTGGACAAGAATGAAGGTATGGCAGACTTTTGAGTTACAGCTGAGTTAACTGTGCAGAGAGGATAAATGCAAAATGAGGGATCAGAGCAGCAGTGGTGTCAGGAAACGGGAGGCTAGCAACAAAACATTTGCGATTATTAGCCCGTGATGTTGGCACCCGCTTTCTACCTCTAGTTGCTCAGAGCTTGCATTTCTTGACCTGCAGAGAATGTTTACAAGACATGTCTAGTATGCCGAGCTTTTCCTCAAGGGCAAAGGGATCTGACGGGACATTTCATTCTAGGTGAGTTTGAGAGCCTTGAATACTTACCCCAGCATCAGTTTTTGCATAAGTCCAACATCCAGGCAGTGAAGTCACTTTGTTGTGGGCCAAAGACCGGATTTAGATCATTCTTAATGGTAGGCATCACATTTAAAAGCTGTGACAGGCTAAAGGTAGAGTCAGGGGAAGAACAGACATTTGCATCTTCTGGCCTTGAGCCCATCCTGGAGGGCAATAGTCTCACTGTCACCACCAGAGATTAAAATTAACGCAGGTACTTAGTCTAACAAGAAATCTGATTGAACAGATGGTGACTAGAGAGAGAGATTTGAGAAGTCTGGAAGAGGAAACTGGTTTTAGAGATGCAGTCATTGGGAGGTAAAGGTGCTAAAAGTCCTTGTGATGCTAGATCCCACTATGTGATTGGAAATGTACAATTTTCAGCCAGAATTTCTTAAAGGAAGAAGGAATGAATCCGAATGTGCAGGAAAAAAAGAAAAAAAGGTCATTTCGTTTCCTCTTGGATGCATACCAAGTAGTAGGAGAGCTAGAGCAAGGATTAGGCATAAAGGTGCTCTGGGAGACTCTATCAACAGAAGTGAAAAAAACTTTCTTTAGCACATCCAAAAATGACACCTTTGCATCAGTTGCCTGCAGAGCTCAGTGCTGTAAGGCAAGACAGCAGGGGCTTACTTCTCTCTGGCAATGGAGAGTGGAGGATCCGTCCCTAAACCTGGTCATGTCTCTGGGGTTATAGCTAATGTCAGCTATTTGACTGCAAGATTCCTGCTTCCTGAAGCCAGCCTTTGAAGGGTGTAAAGATGCACACCAACAAGATCTATAGATTTCACTGGCACATATGTATAGGGGAGACTATCCCTGTTCCCTTCTGGATCCCATCACATCCTAACAAGCACATCTTTAAACTCAAGGTGACCCTGCTGTAGGGGAGATGGATGGGTGGAGGAGGGGGTGTCGAGAGCTTGAATTAATATGCTGAGCAAGCCAGTTCCCAATGATTTACACCACGAGGACAACACTTAACTGCTTCTTTGCTCCTCAGCCCTCTACCCTGCTCAAGATCCAGCACACTATACAAGAAGGTCAGCAATACACGCAGAAAGTTGAACTTACTACTGTACTTGTTAATGGATCCAATGACAGATATACAGTTAAGTGAGAGTCAGTATGCAAGAGCAGGCATGGCAAATTTGGAATCTGAGGCAAATTTAGAAGTTTGTGCTTGCAAAGGAAAAATGAGGAAAGAAAAAAAGAGCACAAATCAGGGCTAAAGTGGTGGGACTTAAGTGGCACGGTTGTCCATGGAGTACAGTTGTGGTGAAAGGCAGAAAAAAAGATTGATATTCCTCTGAGTGCAACGAATAAGTTAACAGCGAGCTAAAAAACCAGCAAAACCTTCCTTTTTCATCTATCTGGCACTATTTGACAAATGTGAAATCCCCGAAGAGTATACCGGCATCAAGGTCTTGCTGAAGCCTTTCCCTGTGGATAGTGCTCCCTTCATACATTAACTTACTAGTAAAATTCTTGAGTGCAGAAGCCAAAGATCCAAGCAGGATGCAATGCTGTGTCTCTTGCCTCTTTTTTAACAAATAATGAAGGAAGGGAATTCTTGGATGCACCAAGATAGGGAGAGCTTTAGGTCTTTACAATCTCTAGAAAATACTATGCAGAACTTGAAGCAATGAACCACTGTCTTGGCTTTTTATGTCTGAGGACCTCTTTGGTATAATAATACTGGAGATGGAAATGTTTTCTGGGTCCTTAGGCGCAAAACAGCAACAATGACAATGGAATTTCAGTCCTATATGTACATTAATACCTGTGCACATTCAGGGACTTGCACCAGCTACTCAGTGACTTCTGCTCACAAGTTCTGCTGAGCTTTGAGCTTGCACACTGCCTCAGTGCTCAGCATAGCACGGCAAACAGTATCTGGCCGCTGGACCATTTCATGCAGGTGGTACAAGGGAGAGTTCCTTAGGTGAATGTTTGCCTCTGAAATTACAGTAAAATATCCCCAAACCCGCAATTACTGTACCTGGTTCTATTTAGCAAAGCTTTTAACCCCCAGACCCCTGGCTTTTCCAGCTGTATTGCTTTTGGCAGGAACACCTTTCTGTTTGTCCTGTAGTGCTGCCGGCAGAAAGCAGATCATATAGTTTCCTTCAAGCAAATGAAGCTTCCAAGTACAGAGTGTGGCATGCACATCTTGACATTGGAAGCAGATGCTAGAGAATGACTCAGGTGCAGTCTTCTGGCCCAATGTCCTATCTCCCTCTGAAATATAAGGGGAAAACGAAAAAAAAAATTATTTTAATACATACTTCAACTGCATTGGCTAAGCAGTTAGTAAAAAACAACAAAAAAAATGTTGCCAAATAGAGATTCCAACTAGGTGGAAGTTGGCCTGTATATTCAGAGTTATTTTGATGCTTGCTAGGTGTCTCTGAAGATCTGGCCATTCATGCTCAGATATTAGCGTTGTTAGAATGTTTTAGTACAGTTCTGAAGACTTCAACACAGTTGAAATGATGGCCTTGCCTTTGGTACAAACCGTACCATTTCAAATTCAGACTAGCAGCAAATGGGTGTGAAAAATACTGAACAGAAAAGAATAAATGCAAAAAACCTCAGCGGAGCAACACAAAGGAGCCTGAGCAGAATGCAGAGAAATGCCTCAGATGCGCACGTAAGCAGTGAGTTTTCATTTATTTGGCACAGAGGGACAATAGCCTCGCTAACCAGGATAGCTATTGTTCTTTTGTTTTTAAGAAACAAAAAGGGTAAATGTGAAGTACTAGCTTCCCAGGGAAATATCATAAAAATAAGTTCTCATCCTCCTGTCTACCAAGGAACCAGAAGCCTCTTGTACCGCACTTAGTGCCCTCAGACTGTTATTCACCCACATGTTTGTCGGCTTAGAAAACAAATGAAATATATTGAGGCCTTGCTCTGTCTGAGGAGACCTGAGGGTTTTTTTTTATAGCAGAACAAGTTAATTGGATCAAAAATCATCAAGTCAATGCACTAAGCAGAAAAATGCATGGTGTTATCTGCTATGTAGTTGAGCACACAGATGTTTCAGAACGGAAATATTGGCTTATTCCCTTTAGCTTTATTTCAGCATTTTTCATAATGAGGATGGAAAGCCACCCATAACCAGAGGAAACATCAAACTGTTTCATTCCCTTGGTGGTGGTAGAGGGAGGAGAAAAGGAAGACTTTGATTTAGAAAGACAGAGGTGCTCAAATACAAGGACGATAGCTGGGGAATAAGGACCCGCTCTTCAGGGACAGCCTCTTACAAGCTCAGGGAGGGTGTAGGCCGTAAATGATGTCCGGGAGCTTTGGCACAAACACAGTGGATCCTGTCAGCAAAAAGGACCTTCTGCAGAATATAGGTAGCCTCGTGAACCCGTTAGAGCCATTTGAAGCATGGATGTGCAGAGTTCCCCTCTTCAGCCAGTTAGCTGGAGAGCAAACAGCTGTCACTGAGGAAGGCAGGAGTATCAGATATGCCTAGAGACGTGCATCTTGGAATTTCTGCCCAGTTAAAATATTCCTGAATGCAAAAGATGACCGTTTTCTACTGAAGGAGCTATCGGAAAGCGTTATCTGGGAGACCCAAACAGATCAACTGCATGTTTGTTGTTTGGGGAGTTCTGGTTCTGCACAACTAACTGGCTTCATCTGGAAAAGGACAAGCTCTGTGGCATCATAACCCTCTGCAGCAACCACAGGACACACGGAGCTGAGGCAAGGCGTGATGATTTTTTAACCTCTGCTAGTCAAAGCCGTGGTGAGTTTCCCCCGCGTGCTCAAATGTGAACACACTGATACGTAATACAAAAAACACAGCCCCCGAGTCAAATCTTTTAGTGATAGGAAAGGCAAGTTCCCAGCTGAATATACTACAGAGTGGCATAATAAATATTCATGCTTGTTTACAACTTAATGCGTGTTTGTTGTCCCATGGACTTCACCAGCGGCTCCCGTTGCTTGATCCTGCGTAAGGAAGTCAGAGCTCCTGAGTTTCTCGGTTTTCTGAAGGGCTTTTGGCAAAAGGGCCTCCTCGGCAGGGCTCGTTGCCGTGTGCAGTACCTGTCAACAAAACACAAAAGACATTTTTAATCAGGCAATTTAAGTTACTGTTTGTGTCTAAGGCCTAAGTAGTGTTAGTTATTTGTACGTCTAAGGCCTAAACTGAGGAGGAACATATTGAAATACATTTTAATATAGAAAGGTAGAAAGAATATAGAAATGTGGAAAGGTTGGACCTGATGACCCTGTAGGTCCTTTCCAACCAGAATGATTCTGTGATTTAATAGCCAATTTTCCTTTTCTGTGCTGTTTCTGAAAACGGATTCTCATGACTTAACACGAACACGTTTCAAGTTCATTTTGCTTATTTAGAGATGCTTTCATTCACCAATCTCTCTGCATCTTTTCCTATTTTCACTCACTTGCCTATCTTTTTGGCTTTCCGATCCCCACGCCAGTTTCAGGTTTTAAAACTTGGCAGCACTTCCAGTTTCCTCGTTGGGGGTGGAAGGCCAGGCGTGCTCCTTGGCTGGCCCAAGCCCCAGCCAGAGGGGAGCCTGGCTGCTCGCTTACGCTGCGGCGGAACCTCCCTCTCAGCGGGGCTGCCTGGGGAGGCCTGGCGTTAGACCCGAGTGGCGCGGCTTTATGTGAGTTTAGCCTGGCAGCAGCGTAAGCGGCATCGCCGCGAATTGTTGCGAACCTCGCCTCGTTTGGAAGGCCAGGAAGCGGCCGGCCCTGCCCAGAAGCGAGCGGCGGGCTCGGCCCTCCCGGGCCCGGCGGCGGCGGCGGCAACGGAGCCGGGGATCACCCGCAGACCGGGCGCGAGAAAACAATTAATCGAGCGACGTAACGTTAAAAGCCGCATTAGCGCCCCGAGCCCCGCGCCCATCTCTAAGCGGAAAAGGGCGAGCGGGGCCGGCGCGTCCAAGCGGCGGGAGGCGGGGGCTGAGCCCCCGGCGCCGAACGCAGCGACATTGAAACATCGCGGAGAGGAGCGGCGGGGCCGGGCGCGGGCGGATGGGGGCAGGTCGGGCAGGAGGAGGGCGAATATTTCCTGCCCGCCGCCACCGCCCCCCGGCCGCCCCCCGCGGCCGGGCGGAAGTCAGCCCGCGCCGTCGGAGCTTAAAAGGCTCCCGCAGCCGCTCCGCCGCAGAGCCGGCGGCCGCAGCGGGGCCGAGCCGGAGCCAGGGAGCTCAGCGCCGCCGCCAGCCCTGAGGGCCGCGCCGAGGCGAGGCGGGCCATGCGCGGCCCCGCGCTCTGAGCTCTCCCTCCGCGCAGGGCCGGGCGGCCCGGCTCAGCCCCTCCGTACCCCGCTGGGCAGCGGGAAGGCGCCCGGCGCGATGGCTCTCCCCGGATCCCGCGCCGCCCGGGACGGTGCTGCCGCATCAGTGAGTAATTCCTGCTAATTCAGCCCCGGGGGCCGGTGGGCTCCGGCGCGGGAGGTCGCGGGGGAGGCGGGCGTTTTGGCTTTCGCTGCTTTTTCCCCCCCTCCTCCCTCCCACTCTCCGCGTTTTATGTTATTTTTGTTTTCTCAATAAAACACCACGCGAAGAGGCGAGATGACAAAGGAAATGTGATCCCAGGCGCTGCAGGGGCTCAGAGCGAGCGAGAACCGGAGAGGAGGAGGAGGAGGAGGAGGAGGGGGCGAGCGTAGCGCTCTCGGATAGCATTGCACAGCGGCTCCAATTTGTGTGAGGGAATATAATACACCCCCCATGAATAATTCAGAGCGGCCGACGGGGACCTGCCGCTGCTCCTCTGCCTGGCCGCGGCGTGCGGGAGCCGCGCCGAGCCCGCGGCGCTGACCGGGCAGCGAGGGCTCCGCGCTGCCTTCGGCGGAGAACCCCGCTCCAGGGGAGGTGGCCGGGGGGAGCCGGGGCTCTGAGCAGCGAGAGGGGGCTGTCGTAGCCGTCCCCGGAGCCCTTCCCTTCCCATCTCCTCCTCCTCCTCCTCCTCTGCGTCCCGCCAGCGTGAGTCTCTGCCGGTGGGGTGGGCACCAGCGGCACCCCCCATCCCCCAGTCATGAAGTGGCGGAGCAGGCGTCGGCGGGGGAGGACTGGAGCCGGTGAAGTCTGCCTGGCCACTGTGTTTCAGTGCCTCTCTCTCTCCTAGAGCTGCTCTGGATTGCAAAAGTGGAGGGGGGAACTGAAACGAAATTTCCCCTTCCCCCCCGACAAGCACAGGTTTAAAGGAAAAGAAGAAAAAAACCAACGGCCCAACAAGAAAGAGCGAAACTTGAGTTAAACCTCCACAGCCCCCCGACCCGCGTCCTCCCCGCCCGGCAAAGAGGGACTTGCGCTGCCGCCCCGGCGCTCCGACCCCGTCCCGCGGCCGTGGGAACCGGCGCCGAGCCCCGGCGGCCAAAGGCCCGGTCCCCGCTGGATGCGGCGCAGACCGGGCGACCGGCGCCCATGCACTTTGTGTAGGGAGAAGACAAATAACCAAACCACGTTGTCAAACTGCTGACCCAAGGGGGAGATGAGGAGACTCTGTGAGATACGGAGCGATCTGGGAATCGATACAATTGGTCTCACGCAACGGGGGATCGGGGGTTAAGTGCACGGGAGAAGATCCGTTTGCTGAGAGGGGACGGGACAGCTACACCTTGATACCAAAAATACCTCCCCGCAGCAGCAAGCCCGGCAGCAGGCGAGGTACGAGGACCCAGCTCCCCGCAGGCTGCCGGATCGATGACCCCGCGTTTGCAAAACCGGCCCATCGATCTCCCTCGGCGAAACGCCTGATCGATGCCAGCTTGCTCGTAAGCCGCTTGTAGAGCTACCTTCTCCCCGCGCCTCTCCCAACGCCCCCGTCTCCTCCGTTTTTTCCGCCCACACGTCTCTTGCGAGGGAGGGGAAATCCATTTCTACCCCACACCGGGGAGTCGGGCCCGTCGCAAATGGCTTCATTTCCCGAGTCCGATTTCCAGATCTGCCCGCTGTGCAAGGAGATATGCGGCTCCCCGGCTCCCCTCTCCTCCAACTCCTCCACCTCCTCGTCCTCTTCGCAGACCTCCAGCTCCTCCGGGGGCGGCGGCGGCGGCTCCTCCTGCGGGGGCCCGCCGCGGCGGCTCCACGTCCTGCCCTGCCTGCACGCCTTCTGCCGCCAGTGCCTGGAGGCGCAGCGGCACCCCGGCGCGGGGGACGGGCTCAAGCTGCGCTGCCCCATCTGCGACCAGAAGGTGGTGATCTCGGAGCCCTCGGGCATGGACGCGCTGCCCTCCTCCAACTTCCTCCTCAGCAACCTGCTGGACGTGGTCGTCGTGGCCGCCGCCGCCGCCGACGAGCAGAAAAACGGCCGCGCCGCCGGG